>JACEGR010003288.1:0-108107 GCA_014170235.1 Listronotus bonariensis
CGCTTAGCGCTATGACAATAGCTTTTATGATGTTGGAAGATTTCAAATTTCATATTTTGACTAGTGTGTAGTACGGGTATACCACCCACTAGGGGTAGCCCGTACGAGGCTTAACTAAAACTTATATACCACCTATACAGGGTGTTCACACTATTATTTTATCATGTAGAATCGCCGCCTTAACTTTAATGGTCGATTTTAAATCACCCAGTATATTAGGAGGTTAAAAACCCATTTCTTACCTTCAATTTATCACCAACAATTGGATCATTATTAACAACATTTCCGACATAGTTAATCAACTTAATAATCTTCTTAGCAGTGTAATATCCTGGCGCAGCCTTACCACCAATCATAATAGTCCTGGGAACAAACTTAGCAGAAGGATTCTTCTTAATCCTGTTATACAAGGTGATAATATGCATACAGTTTAACAGCTGCCTCTTGTATTCGTGAATACGTTTCACGTGAATATCGAACATAGAAGCCGGATTCACTTTGATTCCATAGTCTTTTTCCAGGAGTTGAGCTAAGCGGAGTTTGTTTTCTTGTTTCACTTTCATGACAGCTCTTTGGAAGTTGGGGTCTTTGGCGTATGGTCTGAGTTTTTGGAGTTCGTCGAGATGGACTATCCAATCCTCACCGATTTTTTCAGAGATCAAGTCGCTCAGGCCGGGGTTGCAAAGGAGTAACCACCTTCGTGGGGTGATACCGTTAGTTTTGTTCTGGAATTTTTCGGGACTTAGTTCGTAGAAGTTTTTGAATCTGAAAGAGAAAAATTACGTTTTGATTATTTCTACTGTAAGTAGGTTTTAGTTTTTAGTGTTGAGAACCTCACTTTTAGTAGGGAAGCCCATGATGCTAAAAGGGGATTTACTTGAGCGTCGTACAGACCTATTGGGTTGCAAAGCTTAAGGCCCCCTCTGACACGCATGCTTATCCACCGTTTTCCTTGCACAGTCTTAAGTCGTAATGCAAGACGGTGTATGTGTGGTCTCAAGTTTTTTGTTTTTGACGATCGGCCCTATATACGAGGCTCATATTTGGTGGAGGTACCTAACTGGGAACAAGGTATCCTCCGGTACAATAATCTGCCGCGCTATAGTAAATCCCGGAATCCATTCTTTTTGTTTATACTTACAAATCTTCTTTAATAATTTCAGAGTGGATTCGAGCAACTCCATTTACAGCATGGCTTCCTACAATACTCAAATTCGCCATGTTAACTCGCTTTTCTCCATCTTCTTCGATTAAAGACATGTATTTCATTTTATCCCAATCGCCGGGCCATCTCTTTTCTACATTTTGCAGATGGATGTAGTTGATTTTGTAGATGATGTCCAAGTGCCTTGGTAGAATGTGTTGGAGCATGCTTACTGGCCATCTTTCGAGAGCTTCCGGTAGAACCTAAGAAAAGTCGGATGGAATTCAAAGATGTTAGTGTTTTTGAAAAGTAGAGATGTTTTTTTTTATTTATAACTTACGGTATGATTGGTGTAAGCGCAGGTTCTGGTGGTAATATCCCAAGCTTGTTCCCATGATAAACCTTCAACATCAACCAACAGCCTCATTAATTCAGGAATTGCCAATGATGGATGGGTGTCATTTAGCTGAATTGCCACCTAAATAATAAAATATTTTTAAATATATGTACATCAGAAATTTTAACAGTAAGTGTTTTAATCTAAACTAATATTATAAAGAGGTAAAGTTTGTAACTTTGAATGCCCAAGCAACAAGCTGACGTCATTATGACCTCATTTTACTGTCGCTTTTTTGACGTCGTTGAAGCGACGTCTTTTCGACGTCGTGTTTTCGTCATACTAGCTCATAAAAATCTAATGACGGCATGTTTAGAAAACACGCCAGAAAAAATGTTGTGACATTTATGATTCGTGTCAAAATCCAACCGAAATATCATATGACAGAAACGAAAGACTAATAATTTTACAAAATTGAAATAGGAAAAAACTCTACCGATAGATGGCGTAATGGACAATAAACTACTACGTTTATTCAACATCTTCGCTTTTTATCGCCTACATCGTACCGATGATACCAAAATAGTTTGAGACCGGTTTGCGGTTAGTTTCAATTAGCTTTGAAAGAAATACCTTCGGCTGCATCCAGGTTGGACAGTGTCCCGAGAGATGCGACCTTGCAGTGCAAGGAATTACAAACAGTAATAAGTTTTTTCCTATTTTAGCTTTGAAAAAAGTAAATGCATCAATTTTTTGTCATTTTAAAAACGTCATTAACGGGACGTCTTTTATCTGTGACTTAGGGAGGTCATTTTAACGTCATTTTGTCGTCATCTTATGACGTCTTTCTAACAAAAAATGACTAAAAAGAGACGTCAATAAAACGTCAGCTTGCTGCTTGGGTGTTTGTAGCCGCCAATCTTTGGAAATACACACTAAACCGATCATAAAAACTCTTTCACAATTAGAAAGCTACACAATTCAGGAGTGTTATAGGCTATATTTTAAAATGCTTAATTAAAAATTTCAGAAAAAAGAATGACATAATTTATATCAATCTATACTAATATTATAAAGAGGTTAAGTTTGTCAGTACGTGTATAAGCATCGGTGGTCCAGTGGCAGAATGCTCGCCTGTCACGCGGGCGGCCAGGGTTCGATTCTCTGCGGACGCAGATTTCTTTTTGTTTTTATAAAAAATGGATTCGATTTTTTCTTTGATATATTCATTTATACTAATATTATATTATAAAAGGTAAAGTTTGTAACTTTCATTGTTTGTTTGTAAGGGCTAATTTTCGAAAATACTGAATCGATCATAAAATTTTTTCACAATCAGTACGCCACGTTATTCAGAAACGATATAGGCTATATTTAATTATGATTAACAAGTTCAGAGAAAAATATAACTAACGCCCAACGAAGTGGGCACGGGTCGAGTAGGTATAAATAAGTTTACCTTTTCAGGGAAATGTTCAAAGTTGTTCCTTGTAGCGGCCCTAGTTCCGAACTTGGCCGACTTAAACCGACGGATGATGTCTTGTAATGTAGCAGCTACCATGAAGTACTCTTGTTTCAAACGCAATTCTTTTCCTTCAAATATATTGTCGTTTGGATAAAGAACTCGGGATATGTTCTCTGCCAAGTTTCTGTCTAGTACAGCTTGGATATAATCACCGTCGTTAACTAAAAAGGCATAAGAAGTGGTAAGTTGAATGTAAGAACAAGTTTTTCTGTTGGTTTAAAATAGGTATTTTTTTACCCAGCAAACACTATTTGCCGGCAATGTACATTTTTCATATTGGCATTGATGGTAAAGCATTGGCAATTGGTGGCAATATTATGCCAACATCTTATACGCATTAAAAAGTTAACCCTAAATAAACACTTAATTGCCAATAAATTTTACATGCAGGCGAATTGCCGGCAAGCATACAAAAATGGCGGCATACCAATCTTGATTAAATAAAGCACGCGTTTTTGTTGCAGGCAAATAAATATTGGATTTTTGAAGGCAAACCTTCAACGCATATTCATACTTTTTAAACCATATTATTAACATTGGTATTTAACTAACATTAAAGCAATTTTTTTGATGATGGTAAAATTAGCTACGTTAATTTCGACCGAAGGAACGGCTTTGTGCATTTGTTTTCTACGTGGTTTTCTAGCTTTTTAGTTTCTTTTTTAAAGAAAAGAGTTTTTAATAGACATAACTAAATGTATTCATTACCTAATAAGTGTGTGTTGTGTGATTAATTGGTGATGGCTAGTCGAGAAGGCAAAATATTCAAGTAGACTGTTAGGAGCTGTAAACATTTTGTTTAAAACCTTATTAAAAGTTTTAAAGACGTGTTAATAAAAAATATTATATATACGTAATAGTTTTTTGACATACCGATAGATGGCGTAATGGACAATAAACTACTACGTTTCTGCAATATCTTCGCTTTTTATCGTCTAAACCGTACCAATTAGACAAAAATAATTCGAGAGCGGTCTGCGGTAGGTGATCTCACTTAGCTTTGAAAGAAATATCTTCGGCTAGTGTAAAAATCTGCATCTCCAAGTTGGCCAGTGTTTCGAGAGATGGTACTTTGCATTGCAAGGAAATTGCATGCAGTAAGGAGTTTTTCCTATTTTAATTTTTAAATAAAATACCGCATCATTTTAGCTTTTAAACAAAAGTATATGCGACAATTTTCGTCAATAAGACGTCAGCTTGCTGCTTGGGAGTATCTGCATTTGCCCACTTTCGTGTCTTTTTGTTATCTTTTTTGCCAATAACTTATTAATGATGGATGCCATCATCTTAAACGCATTTTTTTGCCAATAACTTATTAATAACGGATGCCATCACTTTATCTGCAAGACGTGGCCTAATAACGGCCAATTGCCCATTTTCGCGTCTTTTTGATACCTTTTTGCCAATGCCTTGCCATTAAAGAGTGTTGGCAATGCCAGTAAATTAAATGTACAACGCCGGCAAAAAATGTTATATGGGTACTTACAGAATTTTAAGTCGAAATCAACAGGACTCTTCGCACTCCATAATCTTAAAGTATTAACGACGTTATTCTTATAGCCTGGAATGGGGTTATCGTAAGGCAGGGCGAAAACTACTTGGGTGTTTACCCATTTTTTCTCCCCTCAGGTGTCTCAATTACATTACCTAGAAGAAAATACAGGGTTATTTTTAAGTTCATATATTTCTGTCTCTTATCACAGTATAGAATGCAAGAAAATAAAAACATTTTTCAAATAGTTCAAATAATTATAAAAAACAGTGAATGCCAAGACATATATGACATGAATGTTGCACTAATTAGGAGTATAAAAAATATTATCATTCTACCATTAACAAACTTGTTTAATGAATGTATTCAATGTGGATATGTTCCAAAGTGTCTTAAAATATCTAAAGTTATTCCCATACATAAAAGTGGCTCCATTGATGAAAATAATAATTATCGACCAATTAGTATTATTCCCATAATAGCCAAGATATATGGAATCGTTCGGTATTTTTAATCCTTGTCAATTTGCTTTTCGTGAGAAGCTGAGCACTGAGCTGGCAGTGCTCAGACTAATGCAAACTATAACAGATGAGTTTGAGAGCGGGGGTTTCACTGGTGTCACTTTCTGTGATCTCAGCAAGGCTTTCGATTGTGTTTCTCATGACATTTTGATACTGAAACTAAAGCATTATGGTTTTAACGATGATAGTACAACACTAATAACATATTATCTGACGGATCAGAGAGTATTGTTTAATGGACACCTATCTAAGCCCAGATGTGTGGGTGCTGGGGTGCCTCAGGGATCAGTGCTAGGGCTAGGGCCTGTTCTGTTTATCATATATATGAATGATTTGATGACTATTGTCCCTGGTGCTGATCTGGTACGTTATGCTGATGATACAACTCTGGCTAATGTTAGTAAAGACCTGACGGAACTACAGAATGTTATGTTAGAGACACAGTTGAACGCCTCAAAATGGTTTGCCACTAATCACCTATGTCTAAATGATGCCAAAACGGAGAAAATAATATTTACACAGAAACAGCTTCCTCACGAGCAGTCTTCCGTTAAGTTTCTGGGTATAATCATGGACCAGAAACTTCTGTGGGATGGATATGTTGAGTTTATATCGGGCAAGTTGTCTGAAAAATCTCTATCTTCTGAGAAATCTGAAACCTATTTCTAATAAAGGCACTTATATGAAGGCATATTTTGGCCTATTCCAATCAGTTATGTCCTATGGGATTCTTGCTTGGGGCCATTCCCCACAAGCACAAAAAATATTTGGTTTACAAAGAAAGGTAGTACGCATCATGGCTGGTCTCCAGTTTCGTGAGGATGTGAGGCAGACATTTGTGGAACTCAAAATCCTAACCTTTCCATCTTTGTTTATTTACAAAAGTCTTCTATGGATCTGGCAAAACTTAAAGCAGTTTAGAACTCACAATAACATCCACAACTACAATACTCGGTGTTCACATTACATATTGCCAGAGTTTAAAAGATTGAATAAGAGTAGATGCTCATTTAACTATTATAGTCCTAAATTTTACAATAAATTGCCTGAAGCTTGGAAGAGCCTGCCTCAAAGGACCTTTCAAGCGAGGATAAAGACGTTCTTAATTAAGAACTCTTTTTACTCATTGGAAGAGTTTATTAATGTAATTATAGTGGATGACACTTAAATATTGTTAAAAAATAGCTTTTACATTTAGGGGTTTTAAACAATATATGGACATAGGCAATCTTGCTACTAGTTTTTAGAAATAATAGTTTTTAATACCTATTAGTCAAATTTTATATTTACTTTTATTTTTATGTTTTCGTTTCTTGTGTGTGCTATTATAAACTTATCATTATTTTGTTAATTTACCTAATGACGTATGTAAAAATCTGTATGATTAGAAACGTGAATAAATATTTATCTATCCATCTATCTATCTATCTAATAAAATTATGTTTGAAAATGCTTCTTTTCCAAAATACAGGGTGTTAAAAGTTTTAAGAAAAAAAAATTCTTATTGTCTTGCATTCTATACTGTGTTAAAAGGAAAATATCAACCTAAAAATGTTATTCCTGTATTATATCCCTAGAAATTAGGAAAGAAGATCCAACTTAGATTATGGTTACATACCGTAAAAATTAACAGGAAGCATGTATTCCGGACGAGCCTTTTCCCATGGGTTCCCAAACCTCAGCCAATCGTCAGGTTCTTCTTGTTGCTCTCCATTAACGATTTTTTGCGCAAAAATACCGTATTCATAACGGATACCATATCCGTAAGCTGCCATACCTATAAACAAATTTGAAATAGATAAACAAAAGTATTTCTTTGTTAGGTCTATCATTCATTTTAAAAAATCATTAAACATATTTATTTTCTTACCTAATGTAGCCATGGAATCTAAGAAACAAGCTGCCAATCTTCCCAAACCTCCGTTTCCAAGTCCAGCATCTTCTTCCATTTCTTCCAATTCTTCAATATCCAATCCGAGTTGGTAAAGGGCTTCATCGCAAGACGATTGGATGCCTAAGTTGATCATGGTGTTGGAGAGGGTCCTGCCCATGTAAAATTCGAGGGAGAGGTAGTACACTCTCTAAAATGAAAGAAACTCTTGAATTATACAAGTCGTGCCAGCTTAATTTTTTCAATTGTGTTTTAATGTGGTAAACACTAGCAGGTAGCGATTAGACAAAAAATTATATAAAGAAAATAAATTTAAATATGTCGAAGTAACTCAAAAACAGAGATAGATAGAGGCGTTTAGTTTATTATCAAACACTGTTTATCCACTAAAGCTCTATTAGACTAAATAATAATATACAGGGTGTTCCAATGTAAAAGTTATTTTTGAACACCCTATATATTGAAATATAGCTTAAAACTTATAGAAGGGTATCTTTTGGACCCTCTACAATCAGAATTTAATCCTTTTTTGAATACAGTAACTTCTTCATTGACCTAAGGTAATTTTTTCTGTATCGATTGTTCATATTTTTCTTAAGAAAATGTAATTTTTCTAAAAACCTATAATTTAAAAGTCTAAGACATGTACATAATACAAACACATGCATAGACAAACATACAAAAGGCTCAAATATGCAAAAATATTCAGGGGTGTTCCATTTAAAAAAAAACAAAATTCTGGTAGGGCAAATTCGGGCAAATTTGAGTACCCTGTATATGAACAAACCATTTTCTTAAACGGGATTTTTGGTTTAATTCATATACACTTTAAAGAAAATTTATAACTTCTATAGATTAAGGCGCTTTGGAAGCCCGACGCACTAATGAAGCACCCTGTAGATCGTATGGATTAATAATTGTTTATACAATTACTATCTTCCTGGTTAGACAAAAAAGATATTTATAACATTATTTTTTTAGTCTTAACCCAAATGAAACATATTTATACACTTATGTATTTCCATTGAAGATAAGATAATGCTAGTACAACAGAGACATAAAATACAGGGTGATTCAAAAGTCGATCACGAAACTTAAGTGAGTGATTCTACTTGACAAAATAAGGGTAGAGCGTCATATAATTTTTTTCAAAATGTCATTCGTTTTCGAGTTACAAGCCGTCAAAGTTCAATTTTTATTTTGGTTTTTCGCCATATTGCATTTATTTTTTAACCAATCCAGCTGATATTTGGCACACAAATCGAGCTTTGCAAATTCTAAAATTTTAAGACAAAAGTACTTTTTTAAATAGGCCAGAGGGCACTTTACCTAAAACTTAAAATTTATTTACATTATAACTGATTATTTTGACAGATATCGCAAAGCTGGGGGCGCCATTTTATAGACAATCAAAAACTTAAAAATAAGGTACTCCTTATTAAAGTCGATAAACCTCACCGTTTAGGCACCAATTGACATCAAAGTTTTCATCAATTTCAATCAAATTACCTACATGCATACAGGGTGTCCAGTAACTCAACTGACAAACTTTACGGGGCGATTCTACAACAGAAAATAAGAAAAAAACTTCATATAAACATATGTACTAAACGTCTTAGTTTTTGAACTACGGTGTGTTAAATATTTTTAAAAAACTTTTTTTTTTCAAAAGCTAAGACGTTTAGGACATATTTTTATATCAAATTTTTTTCTTATTCTTTGTTTAGAATCGTTTGGTTAAGTTTGTCGGTTGAGTTACTGGACAACCTGTATGCTATGTATGTAGGTAATTTGACTGAAATTGATAAAAACTTTGATGTCTATTGGTCTCTAAACTGTGTGGTTTATCGACTTTAATAAAGAGTACCTTATTTGTCTATAAAATGGCGCCCCCAGCTTTGCGATATCTCTCAAAATAAAAAATAAAAAAGTTATGATGTAAATAAATATTAAGTTTTAGGTAAAGTGCCTCTCTGGCGGTATTTAAAAAAGTACTTTTGTCTTAAAATTTTAGAATCGACAAAGCTCGATTTGTGTGCCAAATATCAACTGGATTGGTTGAAAAATAAATGTAATATGGCGAAAAAACAAAAATAAAATTGAACTTTGGCTTGTAACTCGAAAACGAATGAAATTTTGAAGAAAAATTATATGAAGCTCTACCCTTATTTTGTCAAGTAGAATCACCCTCTTAAGTTTCGTGATCGATTTTGAAATCACCCTGTTCATACAATTAAATATACGGGGTGGCAAAAGATTGAAAAAGACAAACTTTTTTTAGTGTTATTTTTAATTTAAATCATATATCACATATGTATAATTTATATATTTAGATACTGTTTTTAAATGTATTTGAAACTTTGAAAGATACCTGGAAACCCATGTAAACGTACCACTTTACAATACTGGTGTCAATTTGAAAACTTCTCACCCTTAATATCTTTCTTGGAGTTGAAAATATGACAAATCGGAAAGACCTGTCAATTTTATTTGTAAGGGGACACACTTAAAATGAATATTTTTAGCCTCTTGTTTCAACCCCCTAGGATGGGTGATGTCACCCTTAGAATATTAAATGGGAATGGGGTCAAGTGATACATCATTTTAAAGCTCCTGACGAGTACTTTATAACCCTAGAATATGAAGTCAATATCTTCACCTATTACAAAATGGCGGTACTTTAAAATTACCTAATACCTGATTTGGATGGCCATATTTCCGAAACTAATAGGTTGATGTACCTAATGTGGTGTTTTCTTAAAAGCCTCTTTAAAGGTCTTTTTAATGGTGATACTGGTAGTAATATACAGGGTAGAAGAAAAAGTACATATTTTTTTATTTAAGAACCCTGTATATTATTTTACCATTAAAAAGACCTTTAAAAGAGCTTTAAGAAAACACCACATTAGGTACATCTAACTTTATTAGTTTCTGAAATATGGCCATCCAAATCAGGTATTTAGGTAATTTTAAAGTACCGCCATTTTGTAATAGGTGAAGATATTGACTTCATATTCTAGGGTTATAAAGTACTCGTCAGAGCTTTAAAATGATGTATCACTTGACCCCCATTCCCATTTAATATTCTAAGGGTGACATCTACCCTCCTAGGGGGTTGAAACAAGAAGGCTAAAAATATTCATTTTAAGTGTCCCCCTTTACAAATAAAATTGACGGGTCTTTCCGATTTGTCATATTTTTAACTCAAGAAAGATATTAAGGGTGGGAAGTTTTCAAATTGACACCCGGTATACAAAGTATCAGACCCAGAGATTTGCTGTATGCTTTTTGATGCATTGGTAACAAAAATGTAAATATCGTTAATCTTTAAAGTACCCTCGTAGTGAAGTATTGTAATTCTAACATTGGCGCAGGTGGGGACATCAAATGTATTTATTTTTAGTTTTTTATAAACGCATTTTATACACCTGTCGTTAAAAGTTTCTATTTTGGTAAAAAGCCAAAACTATTTTCTTTTAACATAAAATCATAGATATAACTTTATTTTATAGCTTAGGAAAGCTTTTTGAAGGCATACTTGTATTTTACTCTATTTTTATAGTGTTGTCAAACAATTTTTGTCGAACAGCAATGTCCAGGATAATAAATAACAATTCTCAGAAACCCAAAGTCAGGGTCTTGGCTAAAAATAAATATACAGGGTGTTACAGAATGTTGTCAAGAAAATTTAAGGCCAATTTCTACATTACAAAATTTAAAAAAGGCCACACAAACATGGGTCCAAACAAATGTTTATAAGAACTTTTTTATATTTTTAATAGTAAAATCCATCCTTAGTTTATTCGTAATATTCTATAACACATTTTACTTATATTTTATTAATATTTGATACGTTTTTAACAATATAAAGCAAAACTTAGAAATAAACGTTCATCATACCTATAAATATTTAGTTATTTTTTTAAAAAGTTTCTTAATCAACCTGTATATATTTACATCTAATTCGAATGAATAGTATAACCACGGCAGAAAATTGTTATTTTCTGCCGTGGTATAACCTCAAAGCGATCCAGGGGCGGAGCTACCGCCGTATCAATGATACGGTGCCCCCGGGCTACAGGGGCCACCAAACGTGGGTAAGCAAAAAAATTAGGTGCTGGAAAACTGTCTAAATTTAGAAAGTGCGCACCCTTTTTTTTGGTCTTTATTTTTTTCTCTGGGCCCCTTAACTTATTGTGATACGGTGCCCCTTTAAGGCACGCTACGCCACTGCTTTGATCACACAACACATTAACATATGTATCTAAAAATACTCTGCTTTAAAAACACAATCTATTTTTATTGTTTAAATTAGAGAAATTAATATCGATGAGTGAACATAATTTTTTAATTAGAACTATTACTTGATATCAGACGGCTACTAGACAATTATTATTTTAAACTTTTATAATTTAAATTTATAGAAGCAAATTAAAGGTTTGGTCAAAGAATACCAATCCATAGAACTCCACAAGTGAGATTTCAGCGTACCCTAAAAATTTTTAGTACCTACCACGACCAACAGATGGCGAAAATAGTACGATGTCGCTTTGCTAATACGATTACCATCAGAAATTGATAGCAGTCGCTGACGAGCAGTCGGCCCGATCAGTTAGAGTGAGGATATACGCAAAATTTAATTAAAATAAAATCCCCGATAAATGGACCTAGTATCCATAAGATTATTAAATTTATGATTTCAAAATAGGATATATCGATGGGTTTTTGACAAAACATCGTAAGCGACATTCGTCAGTTTTACGGGAAACGGTTTTTTTTCATTGGTTTTATTTCAGATGAAGATATGTTCTATATTGGTTCCAACACGCCAAAAAATAAATTAATAGTACCAAAAAAAAAAATAAAGCAAGTAAATAGAGAACTAAAAATCGACGTTTTGGTGGCAAGTCTGCCACCGTTGTCAAGATAAATTAAATAAAAATAAAAAAATTTAAAAATTAACTATTATTTAGGTTTAGAATATTAAAATTTTTAGCTTTTTTTTAGGAGATTCTGAAAATTTTGACATTAAATGTTAAATATATTTGTTTTGTAATTCAAATTAAGAAGAAATCTAAAATAAAAACATTCAGATCTCGGTTTTTCTTTAAAAATAACGCGATGGGAAGAAAAAATCGTTTCCCGTAAAATTGGCGAATGTCGCTTACGATGTTTTGTAAAAACGCATCGATATATCCTATTCTGAAATAATATATTTAATAATCTTATGGATACTGGGTCCATTTATCGGAGATTTTATTTTAATTAAATTTTGCGTATATCCTCATTCTAACTGATCGGGCCGACTGCTCAACTGACCCGTCCCTTGTCTATGGACTGCTCGTCAGCGACTGCTATCAATTTCTGATGGTAATCATATTAGCAAAGCGACATCGTACTACTTTCGCCATCTGTTGGTCGCGGTAGGTACTAAAAATTTTAGGGTACGCTGAAATCTCACTTGTGGGGTTCTATGGATTGGTATTCTTTGGTTTGGTTTCAAAAAAATACCACTTGTCAAGCTATTTTGTCTAATATTATACAAGTGTAGTTTTTTAAACGTAACACCCTGTATACATTGCGTTTACGTAAGTTGGCGTTGACACCCTGTATAGTGGCACGACGTATATAACAAATATGTACTAAAAACTACAACTTACTAAACTGCTGCTCAATTCAACTGCAACTGGAAATATTTTTGGTAAATTTCAAATCGTTATTACTCTTAAATAAAATGCAATAGCAAAATGCGGCTTTTACCGTTTTGTAGGATAACTCTTTTGGAAAAAATGGCCATTTCCCTTTGTGTAAATTTTCACTTGTTTTTATTCTACAGGGTGTAATGGAAAAGTCCGGTTTTTACAAAAACTTTGTCAAGAGCGACATTCTACAAAAAAAAATAGTTCCTAATTTTTAATTATATAGTGTTATTCAGTAGACCATTTTGAAAAAACAAGTTTGTCAGATTTTTGATATATGCTCCATTTTTCATGTTATAATTTTTTTTTCAAAAATTGTTTTTTTCATATTGTACTCCCTGTATTTAACAGTTCATCACAGCGATTAATTTTTTAAATAATTTTAAATGTACATAAGTACCCTATTAAAAGTGTTTTAGAATTTTATTTCTAAAAAAATATTAACGCGTCAGTAGCGTCGCTAAATGTAACTAAAATTGTATTTTGGTAAAATTTCAATTCCCAAAGTTTCTGTGAGCACCACATATTCTGTATTTAAGATTTTAATTGTTCCTCCACAATTTTTAGAAACTACGGACATTTATCTCGGGACGGTTTTTTACTTTTTTAAAAAAGTCATCAGTGGCGTAGATATAATTTTTCTTCTGAATGCTCTTTTTACTTGCCAGAGGATTATTGCATGGAAGTAATAATTTGTAATTCGGGTTATTTTAGGGCATTAATCGATTAGCTTAGAACAAACGTTAACATTTTTTTAAATCTTAGTAAATTTAGAAAAAAATATAGGGTGTTACGAAAAATTAAAACTTCCACATTTGTATTTTTTTTTAATGAAAAGCAGAGTGTGAATCCTTAGATGATTTTACGAAGAAAGTTCAAATAAACTTATGTTCTGACTGTCCTAACTTTTGAGATACAGGGTGTGAAACTTAAAAAAATATATATCTTTTTTATAATAACTTTGTGATACCACTCTACAAATTTTAATAAAATGTGGTACACAACCACTTACACATTAGGGGGCATTTTTAAAAGTAAAAATATTTGGATCTTTTTCTTTCTTTCAGTGGCGTTCGAGCGGGATTTAAATTAAATATTTTAAAGAAAATCATAGTACTCCACTGCGTTTTTGAAACAAAAATTATTCTTACAATTTACATTTACTTTTAAGCAAATTTAATATTACGTTATTTTTTTGACTAACGAATTTGGTATGCTACCTTTATATTTTCATTTGCTTGATTAATAAATAAAGTTGTTTTGTCTGTTTAACTGATGTAATGAACCGCTTGTAAAGCTTTAATTAGATTGACTTTATTGGGTCCAGTGGCGTCTCGGTGGGCACCACTACCATTATTGAAAAAAAATGTACGCCACTGGCTTATTATGTAGTTTTTGTACTTTTTTTCCTATGATGCAACTAAAAATAAAACTTTTTAGTATTGTCCATTTTGCAGAAACAAAGCAACACCGGACATAACTTTATAGGAACTTTTCTTCATAAAATTACATAACAAATCCAAGTTTCCTACCGTAGTTGGGAAATATATTGGTATCACACCATGTATGTGATAGAGTTCTCCGCACCTGCGGAAACTAACATCGATATAAAAAGGACGGGAAAAATGAGCCAAATATCAAGATCTTCTTGGCGAACTTCGGAGGCTTTATCCAGAGTATACCGTGCGATTGGTTGTCCTGATAGTTGGCGTTTTAGGAGCATGAAATATAACGTATTAAGGGAATGAGGTACATTCCAGCATATCAAAATACACCCGAACAACTGGCGATGAAGATGCTGAAATCTGTTGTCTTTGGTTCCCTTCGCCTACTGAGGCAAACGAATTTGGCCGAAGATCACTGACCGGCGGACGCGAGGAGTGGTCTTCGATATGGATGCCTTTCGCACAACGCCCTATGGGGTCGGAGCCATGGGATACGTCGTGTTGGATCTTTTAGAGAATAATAATAATAATAATGACCTAAACCTCTATGCAACTAGTGAGCGGGATCTACAACAGTCTCTTAAGTGATTCACGAATATACCAAAGATTTTGGCAGGAAGTTCTTATAACAGAATTTTAAAAGTTGGATAAGAGAGTTTTGTTTCAAAAAAAGCAGCTGCTTGAACGCCACTGAAAAAAAGATAAAAATATTTTACTTTTAAAAAATGCCCCCTAGTGTATAGTGGCTATGTACCAAATGTTATTAAAATTTGTAGAGTGGTATCACAGTTATTATAAAAAAGGTATATATTTTTTTAAGTTTTACACCCTGTATCTCAGAAGTTAGGACAGTCAGAACATAAGTTTAATTGAACTTTCTTCGTAAAATCATCTAAGGATTCACATCCTGCTTTTTATTTTAAAAAATACAAATGTGGAAGCTTTAATTTTTCGAAACACCCTGTATATTTTTTTTTAATTACTAAGATTTTAAAAAAATGTTAACGTTTGTTTTAAGCTAATCGATAAATGCCCCAAAATAACCCGAATTACAAACTATTACTTTCATGCAATAATCCTCTGGCAAGTAAAAAGAGCATTCAGAAGAAAATTATATCTACGCCACTGATGACTTTTTTAAAAAAGTAAAAAACCGTCCCGAGATAAATGTCCGTAGTTTCTAAAAATTGTAGAGAAACAATTAAAATATTAAATACAGAATATGTGGTGCTCATAGAAACTTTGGGAATTGAAATTTTACCAAAATACAATTTAGTTACATTTGCGACGCTACTGACGCGTTAATAATTTTTTTAGAAATAAAATTCTAATACAGTTTTAAAAGGATACTTATGTACATTTAAAATTATCTAAAAAAAAATAATAGCTGTGATGAACTGTTAAATACAGGGAGTACAATATGAAAAAAATCAATTTTTGAAAAAAAATAATAACATGAAAATGGAGCAGATATCAAAAATCTGACAAACCTGTTTTTTCAAAATGGTCTACTGAATAACACTATATAATTAAAAATTAAAAACTATTTTTTTGTAGAATGTCGCTCTTGACAAAGTTTTTGTAAAAACCGGACTTTTCCATTACACCCTGTAGAATAAAAACAAGTGAAAATTTACACAAAGTGAAATGGCCATTTTTTCCAAAAGAGTTATCCTACAAAACGGTAAAAGCCGCATTTTGCTATTGCATTTTATTTAAGGGTAATAAGGATTTGAAATTTACCAAAAAATTCCAGTTGCAGTTGAATTGAGCAGCAGTTTATAATAATACACTGAATTAAAATTTAAAAATCACCACTTTTCCTTTTCTGTTATTTTATTAACCAATAAACCAAGAAAAAACACCGAAAATAGAATACCAATTTTAAATAAAGAGGAAAAAATAAATTATGTATGTATGTATGTATGTATGTATGTATGGAATTTTTACATTACCTTTTATAATCTTGCACTTTATTAACAGGGATGTTATATTTTTATTCTTATTTATATTTAACGAATTTCTTTTAACACCACAGCTCATGGGCAAATCCGTAATCAACGCAAAAACGATTAATAGAGAATAATTACTTTCCGATTTTCTGTTAACTGTGGTTTAGAAAAGCCTTTTTCGGTTTTGAAATCCGTTTTCGGTTTTAAAACCCGATTTCGGTGTATCGGTTTTGAAAACCGTTTTCAGTTTTTCGGTTTTAAAACCGACTTTTAATACCGGTTTTTAAATATTTGGTTAACCGGTTTTAATCCAAAAACGTTTTTTTTTTAACCGGTTAACCGGTTTTGCTTCTTTCCGGTTTTTGCCATTTGCCCTCATTGCACCCCCTGCGTACGGCTCTGTGTTTAAGCAAGATTTTTGAATATACTATATAATTATTAGTTAAGTTTTTAGCTTAAAAACATCGCAAAGTTTATAAAAACAACATGCGTGGATTAACTCATCGGCTCTGGCTAATATGAATGAAAGATAAAAAAAAACAAAGATAATTTAAGATTGTACTAAAAGTGAGCTATGACCTTTCCAAGTAAAACTTTTGTAGCAAATTTCTACTTAATAATATTACTGATATAAAAACAAATAAAATTAGCAGTACAGAGTACGTTAGAAGGGGTTATAAACATCCTTACTCCATGAATTAGGTGCATGAAAGTCTGCTTTTGACGTCATTATCTATTTTTCTAAACTTAATTGTTCTAAATATTTATTAAATAACTACATGAAAATAATTTATTACATTTAAATGTCCATTAATTTAACGTTATCACAAATAAATATTTTGCCCCGGAATCTTAGTAAAATTACAACTTTTATCTGTTTAAATTTGTAAATTTTGACTACTTATTCGAACTTTCCTGGTATTTCAAAATTTTTGTTCTCTTTATATTTGCTTTTCAGATCACAAAAACATGTCTTCAAAAAAAATTGTTTGTTTGTTTGTCTGTAGTCATTTTTGTACAAGTCGGTGGCGTATAGTAAGAACATTTTAAAAGCGCAAATTCGGTACCCTTTGAAAATAATACAAAAAACATAAAAAGGCCGCCTGCAATCGAACTATTTTATACAAAGGCGCCGCTATCCTTTACAGCGACGCGCCGATACACTATGGGATAGAAATCCATTATTTTGGTCAAAAAGCAACTTTGAAATTTTAATGGCTCATGCTGTGTTTTTCAAAGTAGATACTCCAAACTACATGTACACAAAATTATAAAAGGATATGACGACTTCTATTGGGGTAATAAGAAACTTGAAAATGTATTTTAAGTAAACATAAATATACAACATATAATCTAGTTTATTATTAGCCTTTTTTACTAAAAAAGTAAAAGAGTTTAAATAATAAGAGCTATTGTTGTGTTTCCGATGCAGTCTCGCGAAGTCTCGCTACTGTTCTCAAAGCTTTTTTACCTTTTTCTTTATCAGTTTTTGTACTTACAATTGCCTTTCTACTTTTTGCTACTTCTGAGTGTAAGGACAGATAAAAGATATTTTTATAATTTACAAGGTTTTCCATTTTAAAATTTAATATGTTTTGTCCTACACTGTATATCCTAAAAGATAAAAGCATTCTGATGAAAGATATGGATTCTAAAGAATCTACCCAACAAAACAGTGGTTTTTATTTATTTTATACGTTAAAAAATAAAAAAGTTGGGAAGATGTATCTGTATTATGCTTCTAAGAATAATTTAAAATTATTTTTCAGATTTGTATGGTCATATTTCCGAAACTAATTGAGATAGACACATCAAATGTAGTATTTTTTGGTGGTGATATAATATTCAGGGTATTCCATTTTAAAAAATCATACCTATTGTCGTACCCTGTATATTATATGAGATAATAATCATAGGATTACTGATTAGAATACTACCGAATTAACCAAACAAGCTGACATTTTAGTTTATTTTGTAAAATAAAAATAATAATGTTAAGGGGGTGTAAATTTATAATAACATATAATAAGTTTTAGGTTTCTAAAAGCATTTGTAATAATTTATAATATTTTTCCAGTAAAAAGCACCTTATTTTAAGTTAGATTGGTAAGTTTCAGAATTTTGACCAAAAATTAATTTCTATCCCATAGTGCGATGACCACCTGCATCAACCGGCATATCATAAAAGAAATATAGCAAAGGCGGCCGCGAAGACAAGCATGCCGATTTATTTGCTTTAAACTTTTTGTGATTTTTTTTCTTATCAAAGAGCACCGAATTTACATTTTTAAACTGTTCCTTCTATAAGTAGTAACACAAAATTTAACGATTTATTCACCAAAAGTTAAAAGTTTACTGATTTGTCACGTTATTTAAATAAGTAGTTAATGTATATTATAGGGTGATTCTTTTTTACGCTTTTATTATTTTTTTTTACTTAATTGAAAACATATTTTTATGTAACCCTCATTGAATTTGAAAAAATCCCTGAAAAATAGATTTTTTACCATTCAAAAATACCTAAGTGAAGAAAGATTAAGGTTAAAAAAATACTGAAAATATCCCTGGTTTCTATTTTTATTATTTTTTGGTAATTTTCTAGAAACCTGCGGCAACTCCGATTTTGACGAAATTTGTTATAGTACGGGGGTTTTTGAGGCGCTGATCACGAATCTGAAAGAATTTTTTGGCGGAAACATTTCGTTCTTGAAATATTCATCATCAGAATTTAATTTTAAACTAATACTATTTGTGGCACACAATATTTGATTTTCACCTTTTAAAACTCCGTTTTTTACGTATTTTACATTATTTTTGCATTAAATTGCATAGCTATACTTTGAATCATTTCAATCCCAGTGTGCCATGAAGCCCTATGTGTATGTATGGTTGTCGCATTATCAAAGAAAAGCCACGCAATTTAATGCAAAAATAATGTAAAAAACGTAGAAAAACGGGGTTTTAAAAGGTGAAAATCAAGCATTTTGTGACACTTCAGCTTTAAATCAAGAATTGTGTGCAAAAAGATTGGGGAATATAGTGAAAATAGGCTTAGTTTAAATTTGAATTTTGATGATGAATATCTCGAGAACAAAACGTTTCCGCCAAAAAAATCTTTCAGATTCGTGATCAGCGCCCCAAAAAACCCTCGTATACCAAATTTCGTTAAAATCGGAGTTGCCGCAGGTTTCTAGAAAATTACCAAAAGACTGAAAATATCCCTGGTTTCTATTTTTTTATTATTTTTTTATACAGAGTGTTTAATAAAACGAGTCCCTCTACGATCCTCATATAAACACCACAGTTTTTATTTTACTAATAATTTGACATCCCAAAATGATCAAAAAAGAGTGCTGACTTTTTGTTGAACTATTCATTTTTATATCTAGTAAAATATTAAATATTTTAAGCCGGTTCTCGGCAAAAAGCCAACAGTTTTTTTTAAATAAAAACGCGTGGAAAAAAACTTACTTTTGGGTCGACTTCATAGTAGTGCTGTTGGGTTCTGATCCACCTTGAAACCAAATGGTCCCTTACAGTGTGTGCAAGGGCAAAATAGTAATCCCTAGTAGTAGCGACGTTCCTATCCTTCACCAAAGTATAGTGAACATGCCTATTAAAAAGTTTTCTTGATTTCGTTTACATCGTCTATTTCTGCGATTCCTCTAACACTGATTTGTTTTCTTCTTTCCACATCGCTCTGTGGTGCTGACATTTTGAAAAATTCGTCCTAAAACGGAGAAATTTTGATTTTGTATGATTTGTGAGCGACCCGGCAAGGCGACTGAATTGTTTGGGATTTCAGAGGTCACCTTGTCGAACTTCGATATGGGGAATTTAGCGCTTGCGTCGACGTTGCCAAGTTTTCTTATACAAAATCCTTAGTTTGTTTTATTGCTAAGGCTTTTTTTTGCATGTAATTTTTTAAGAGTTTTAACTTTGGTTTTGGATTTTAAACTTTAAATTCAGACCATAAAAGTCTAAATTCTGAGACAAAAATATGAATTTATACGTCTTCCTAGGTCAAGGTTAGTTTATATTTATAAGGTTGCGACATATCCTCAACTTTTAGGCGGTTCGAGGTCGGGGACGCAAGGAAGGGCACTTCTCGGAGAAAAGTTGGCAAGACTGGGTAAAAATCAAAGCTGAATATCAATCCAGTGGCGTTTAGAATTTGCGCATTTCATTTTGCATTCTTTTGGAAGTGATATTTGTTGAAAGATGTAATTCCAAATGTTTTTTATTTAAAGTAAAAGAATGTACAACTTAACAACAACTTAATAACAAGTAAACGGTTGTTCTACTAATACAATAAACTGTATATCTCCGGCACTGAACAACATGGCCGAAAAATGGGAGATGTGACGTCATAACACGTCAAAGCAATATGGCCGAATGTCGTGACCTTATATAGACCGACTTTGTTCCTAGGTTAACTTTTTTACCTAAAACTATTACTAAACAGTTACCAACTACAAGGTTTGCTGTAATTCATAATTTTTTTTTCTGTTTAAAATAAGAAATAAAAAAAAATGTAAAATCCTTTAAAATTAAGCCTGATTTATAGTTTCAGTAAAGTAAGCCGTAAAACTTAAGACTTAAGCGTTAAGATGTAAAAAGTAAGCAGTAATAACAGGTCAATTTATAGTTCCTTAATTTAAAGTATATCCTTACGGTTTTTTAGGTTATGAATATTGTTGTTGTCATTTTAAAAAATGTATTTTATAAAATATAATTTAGGTAGATTGGCTTATTGGCTGTTCACAAAAGACATTAAGGACAACAAAAATAAAATTTAATGTAAAATGGCCCATAAATAACCAAAAATGTAAACATGACGCTGCCGATTATCGGCGGAAACGACCGATGTCAACCGAGCCGTAAGACAAGACTTAAGAAATGAAAATGAACCATTTCTTAATTCTTACGTCTTACGGCTTAATTCTTACTGCTTAAGTTTTTGGCACTATAAATTATCAGGTTACTTGTCACATGTTCATTTTTCTTACGGCTTAACGTTAAGTCTTATGTCTTACGTTACTGAAACTATAAATCAGGCTTTAGCATTTATAATCCAAATTGTTTTTTATTTAATTCATAAAACTAATGGATAGGTAAGGTTGGGACAAGATTTTATTCATTCTGAAAGGGTTGCCGCAAAGTATCTAATGTAAACAAACCCTTTTGTAAACAATGATTTATTGCATCAATAAATAATACACCCGACGAGTTTATAGTTCTCTACGGCACGTGTCATCTTTTATAGCAGGACAGAGACGAAATAAGATGATGTTTTCTAAATACGTGATACGCGTTTTAGCAATGTTTTTTTATTTATCCAAAAAATATGTAATCAGCCTCTGTCAGGGGCTATGTGCTTTTGAAAAGGTTTGTTTACTTCATCGTTTTTTGTGCACTTAGCGGCATTGCTTTCAGAATGAATTATAGGTGGTTCAGACGGCGGAATTTGCTTCGGTTTTTAGGGGGCTGGAGTCTTGGTAGTCCCGAAAGGTATGAGGCAAGCTTCGACACTTTGCAAAAAAAAGTAGGGAAAGATAAAGGAATTTATTTGTCATTACTGCCAGAAAAATGACCTACAGTTCTTCTAGAAAAAAAATGGTAAAAAAATACAAATAGAGGTTTTGCTTTTAAAACCCTCGAGGGTCAAACCAAAATATTTACCTTAGTTGCAAAATTAAAAGTAACAATATTAGGTAAAGAATAAATGAATGATCGATAAAAAAAAGGTTTTTTTTTTTAAGTAGTAGGTGGTGGTAGTACATACAGGTAATGATATGTTTTTCAACATTCGTGTTATTAATAGATTAAGAATTTTTGCACAATCTGGCAACATGGTACACATTTTACTTACATATTGGTTTGACTTTCTTATCATTGTGCTTAGCCCAAGAATTTTGCCTTTAAACTTTAAGGTCCATTGAACCATTTTACCTGCAAAAAAATGGCAATTTTTTTTTAGTAAAATTCCTCTTCAAGGTGAAAGGTCGCCCATATTTAAATAAAACTGTGCACTAGCCAGTAAGTTTTTCTGTTAATTTAATTTTTTTTTTATCTTTGGACAAACCACAAAGACTAAAAGCCTAAATACTAACGTACCGTGGGTGTCTTAAGCGAGGTAAGAGGGAATTTGTTGACACGGGACTTAAATACTTGAAGATTTGGGGGAGAAGGAAAAGACCTCAGCGGGCAGCAGGTTCCACATTCTAGAAACTCTAGGGATAAAAGAACGAACAAAGTGAGAAGTTCGGGGCCTGTCCAGTTGGACCGTATAGGGATGCATGCGCGTGGAACCACGAGTTTGTCTGTTGGAAACCGTGAGTGGAGGAACTATACTGGACAATTCTTCAGAGCAGAAGCCATGGAAGTACCTATAAAAAAGCGATAGATCCCCAACAGCCCGACGATGGGCAAGAGAGGGAAGCCTTTCTGTAAGTGAAGGATAATTAATGAGACGAATAGCTCTTCTTTGAATAGAATCCAGAATGCTTAGGGTTGTGGGGGAAGCCATGCCCCAGATATGAGAACAATACTCCAAGGGAGGTCGGATTAGGGACACATATAAAGTGTATAAATTAGAAGGGGAAAAATACTTTTTGGCTCGAAAGAGAAATCCAAGCTTTTTTGAAGCTGCCGTGGCTATAGATATAATGTGTTTATGCCAGTTAAGGTTACTTTCAAATGTGACGCCCACAAGATTGAAGGTGTCTTTGCTCTGTAAGACTTGGCCGCTCACAAGTAGAGGATGAGTATTTGGTGACTCTTTTCGCGACAAGGAACATGATTGTGTTTTGGATGCATTAAAGTGGACGAGATTTTTGGCGCCCCAATCCAATATTAAATTAAGATCCTGCGAAAGAGATATCTGCATCGCTCTGCGTTTGTTTTCCATATCAGGTTTAGTGATGGGTTTAGGAACCTGAAAACTGGAGTGAAGGGTACTATCGTCGGCGAAACTATGAATGGAATTAGTGGTGGACGAGAGAAGGTCGTTGATGTGAAGAAGAAATAATGTTGGTGCCAGAACTGAGCCCTGAGGGACTCCAGCATTAACTTGGTGAAAGCTTGAAGAATGGCCGTCCACAATAACTGATATACGTCGATCAGATAGATAACTAGAGAGCCAAGTACAGAGTTTAATTGAAAGACAATAGGAGGGAAGTTTATTAAGAAGTGCGGCATGCCAGACCTGGTCAAAAGCTTTGGATATATCAAGAGCAACGATCTGGGACTCACCTAGAAACTCAAGGGACTTATTCCAGCAATTTTGTATTTTTCTAAATACTTATGAATTTGTGAATTTTTCCATTACTTTACAAAGAACTGATAGAATTGAAATTGACAATTGACATTGACAAGAACCATAGGGAAAAATTAGATATACATCAAACGCTTTCACTTCTTTAAAAAGTGTAAAAATATGCAGAAAATATTTTTTCGTAAAATTAATATTTTTGTAGTTTCATTATTCGATTGCACTCTGTTCTAAAATTAAAACATTATTTTTGCGCCATCTTTTGTACCATAATATCTTCTTAAAGGTTGATTTTCTAGTGTAAACACCCATTTATACAACAACAGCAAACTACCTTTTATCTTCAACAATAAACCAGTTTTTCGTATTTTTCCCATACCCTTATATGACAAATTTACTTCCTGATATGCCCAATAATAAAAAAATATAACCCACAATAAAATTATCCCTTTAAAGCATAATTAAAAAAATAATATCTAGACAATCTATCCGTCTTTAAAATGTTTATTTAGTAATTTAATATCCTTTGTCGGTATTTCTATAGCAAAAACAGCGAAGTCAATAAAATAATTTAAAAAAGTCCAAAAAAATTAAAGTTAATGGGACGGGACATAAAACCTTTATGTAAACTTCCGACTATATAAAAACCACTATAATAAAAACCCACAAAAAACTAATTCCAAAATTTATCTGGACCTATTTCTGTTTTAGCCAATAAGCATCGATTATTTGACGATCGCAACCAATCAGGGTGATTTGTTTTATGGTAAATATGACCTTTCTTTGAGTCAACGTGGACTCTATTCACTACCACCTGCCGGTGTGGAATTTTTATAGATGCGAAAAGATTTTGCTTTTCTTAAAGGGGAAGTATTGTTTCTATATAAAACTTCTTAAAGTCGTTAAACATTTTTATAAGAATTTTGGGAAAATTTATGGTAAAGATTTTTTCAAGTATAATTTTTAATAACAGGTTGTAAAGAGTGTTTCGTAACTGCGGTAAAAAATTTAAGGGTTCATCCATAAGCTAAATTTTGAAAATACTTATTTTAGTAATTTTTTTTGACTAGATATAATAGTATAGAAGGAACAGTTTAAAAATGTAAATTGGTGCTCTTTGATAAGAAAAAAAATCACAAAAAGTTTAAAGCAAATAAATCGGCATGCTTGTCTTCGCGGCCGCCTTTGCTATATTTCTTTTATGATATGCCGGTTGATGCAGCTGGTCATCGCACTACGGGACAGAAATTAATTTTTTGGACAAAATTCTGAAACTTACCAATCTAACTTAAAATGAGGTGCTTTTTACTGGAAAAATATTATAAATTATTACAAATGCTTTTTGGAAACCTAAAACTTATTATTTATTAATATTAATTTACACCCCCTTAACATTAATATTTTTTATTGTACAAAATAAACTAAAATGTCAGCTTGTTTGGTTAATTGGGTAATATTCTAATCAGTAATCTGATGATTATTATCTCATATGATATACAGGGTACGACAATAGGTATGATTTTGGAATACCCTGAATATTATATCACCAGCAAAAAAATCTTTAAAAATGCTTTAAAAAATACCACATTTGAGAGTTGGGTAGTATTCGAATACTCAGTATTCTGAATCGTATTCGGCTGGTATTCGAATAGATCCGTGTTTGGTATTCGGCAGAATACTTTTTGGTCAGTATTCGGGATTTTGTATTCAGAATACCGTTTTTTAATGGAAGTATATTCGAAAACTTTTTCAGTACTCGACGAATACATTTTTAGAGTATTCGAATACCGGCGGACCTAGTATTCAAATACCGAAATGTGGATAGCAGTATTCGAATACCGAGGTTGTCAGTATTCGAAAACCAAAATGGTAAATATTACATTTCTTTCATTGCTTTTGCAGTTTGGTTAAAGTTTTAGGGAAGGAGAACCATTTTTTTGGCACCGATTTTTTGTCTTCAGTATTTATAAATACCTTATAACCTAATCCTGTTATTCATGACCTACTGAGTATTTGAATACTTTTTTCTGGAAAATATTTGAATATTTGGTATTTGAATAGTTTTTTCCACGATATTCGAATTCGTATTCGAATACCAATTTTCAGTAGTTGACCCAACTCTGGAGCATACACTTTCTTTTCAATATTTCCCCGTACCACCTCTCAATGTTATCTTGTTTATGTGTTTATATCAGATACATACCAATGTGGCACTCCATATAGTTTCCCAGAAATGGGCTAAGTGCGCATAATCTCAACAATTACTCTCTATTTTACATTTTTAATGGCATTGTCTATGGCATAAATTTCCACGCCCAGCGATTTCTATTCACTAGAGATTTAAATTTTGATAATGACCATCCACACCAATAATACCAGAAGGAGTTAGTTTATATACGCATCGTATTAGCATGATATTCATGTTTTATTTTCAAATTGACTTGCAGTGTGTTGAACACTAGCAGGTAGAGATTAGACAAAGAATGCCTGCATGTAAATATTCCTGATTGTATGACGCATCGGCCTCGCTTTGGCTAACGGCATAAAAGAACGTTGTAACTTACCCTCCCTTGAACTCGCGTCCTAGCCTCCCCTAATTAAGCCTCTGATGAGAACAAAGCAATATGTTATGCTTTATTTCTTTTTTACTTAAATCCCAATTCATATATCTTTACATAACATAAAAATCCTCTCTCTCTATTTTTTTTCTTGATTTTGGTCTCTTTAGGTCCAATCCACCACTCTCCTCCTTCCGGACTATGCTTTCCAGGGCTTCGTCGGCGGAAAATCTGGATAATCGAGCTCGCAGCTCCCAGAAATTCCAAAAGAAAACAAATAATTCAACAATCGATGCAATGCATAAATTGTCGGCTGTCAAACCAAGATCTGCTACTGGTGTTACGTATAACCTTCACTTTCACTACTGACAGTTCCCATGGCACCCCCATCTATTTCCCGCCATTTGAGAAATACCTCGTGTTCACCACCAAACAGGATACCATCAGCTTATAGGAATCTTCGCTCACAGCGCTTAGATCCAGAAGAAAGATGCCGTCAATTTAGCGTGAATCTTTCCTTGATCCTCGAAGGTAAAAAACGTTCGTACGACACCTCTAGCCGCCACTCCGGGAAGAACTTTGTAGTCCTCTACGCACGTCCGCAGTAAGAAAGAAGGGAAATTTGTATAGAGATGTCCTTTGACTGTTATATTTTTAAAGCGTACGATTGAATGGAACACCTCCGCCCCCTTAGCATACGTGAAGAAGAAACGGCAACATGTTGTAGTAGAAAAATCAGTAAAATGGATGTTTTTTGTTTGCTCCTCAAAAATTTTTGATATCATATTTTTTGGTGGTTGTACCCCAATGTATGTGGGGGGTCCATCTCCATAAAAATGCTATAAAGTGAGGATATTAAAAGTCTTCCCCCCTTTATCTTCTAAATGGGACAAGATATCGGGATCGGGTAAAATTTGGGGGTCATTTCACTATTTTTTGGCATAAAAATGATTTTCGTCACGTGGCCTAGTAACAAGGGGGCCTCAGCAACTTTTTTCAAATGAAAAGAGGATCATGTAGCACCTCGTTCTAAAGCCACTTTGATTCTCTACTTAACGCTAATTTTAGCAAAATTGAAAATACTCATTTATCAAAAGTCTAAGTAAAAAGTCTTAATATCTAAACTTACCTAAATTTTATACACCAAATCAATCCTTCTATCTTTTAATGCAGCAAATTTATTAATATCTTCATAAAATGGTTGAGTTATTATCAGTTCCTGTAGAAGCTCGTTTTGAATTGAAATATTGGCCAAAAATAAAAGTCTATCTTGGGATATAGTGTTTCTTAAGAAAGTTTTCAACGTTTAGGACAAGAAAAACTCCGTTCCACTGACACGCTTGTCGACAATATCGTTAAAATTAGCGAAAAAAGTTTATACGCCTCGGTAAAAATTTGCGCCAACTTGTTTCACTAACTGCTGCAATAAAATATTTCTATAACTTTCATCAGCAAATATTAGGCCAAGTTCATTTTTAAGCCGCTGATTTTTTAAAAATGATTCGGCATATATTCCCAATAAATTTGGAAAAGAATCACTGAAAAAGTTTAGTTGTACTGGCCAAACTTTGCAGTATCAGCAAGACAAAAAAATTGTAGTTTGTAACAATCTTCGGATCTTACTTCCATTTCCAAAATATGATCTAATATTTCATAGAGAAGTGCTCTGTACTGTCCTTTAATTTCTTCCTGTGAAAAATCACTGTCGCGAATAATACTCAAACGGAAACAATCGAAATAATACGTGAAAACCAACAAAACGACCAAAACCTATAATTACCTGCACAAAATTATCTGTTTAAGGCTAGCGATTTACCAAGCAATACACCTGATACTTCCACCCGCGATTCTGGCCGCCGCGCCGGCAAGTATAGCGTTGTCATGGCAACGGAGCGTCAAAGCGTAAACAAAACCCCACATGAGGTGTATCCTTCGGTCCGTTTTATATTTGCAATAGGTACACTTGCTGATCACGGATTGCGATGTCGAAAGCGGAGGAAAGCGACTCGCGCCAGCGGTTAATTTATTTGCTAGATTTTCCATGGCGAATTTCACAAATAAGGAATAGAAATGAGAAAAATTGGCAAACGGGCTACATAACCTTCCTTTATATGTCAAAAAAAGGGTAATTTTTACAAACCGGACGCATCGCCGATTTTAATGAAATTTGGTGTATGAGGGTTTTTGGTGATTACGAATCTGAAAGAATTTTTAGTCGGACTCGTTTTGTTCTCGAGATATTCATCATAAGACTTGATAACTAAAACTAACCTAAATTCACTATTTTCCCCCTTCATTTTGCACTCAATTCTTGATTGAAAGCTAAATTGGTACTCAATATTTGATTTGCATCTCTAAAAACCCCATTTTTCTATTGATTCTACCCGTTTTTTCCATAAAATTGCAAAGCTTTATTTTAATCATTTCGATCGCAGTAGCCTTGGCGATGCCGAGGCTACTGCGATTTAAAGTGAAGCTAGAAATATGGGGTTTTTAGAGGTGAAAATCAAATATTAAGTATCAATTTAGCAGAAAGCTTAAGAATTGAGTGCATAAAGAAGGGGAGAAATAGTAAATTCAGGTTAGTTTTGGTTATTAACTCTGATGATGAATATCTCGAGAACGAAACGTGTCCGACTAAAAATTATTTTAGATTCGTAATCAGCGCCCCAAAAAACCCCATTAAAATCGGTGATGGGTTCGGCTTGTAAATAATTACCAAAAAAGTTGCTAGTGACTACTTGGCACAAAACCACGTGACCGAAATCCTTTTTATGCCAAAAAGTAGTTTAAGTGACACCCTTTTACCCAAATTTAACCCGATCCCAACATCTTGTCCCATTCAAAAGATAAGGGGGGAGAGAACTTTAATATCCTCACTGTATATACGTCCGTGATCCCATCCCAAGATAAAGTTTAGCTAATCTGTTATGGTACTGTGAAAATCTGAAAACCAGTAAATTTCGACATTTAGATCATGATATCACTAAACGTTGTAAACTTGTATCAACATATCATTGCTTGTATTTAAAATACGAGAGTTTTTTCAAATATAATAAAAAGTGGTACCCAAGATGGTGCGGGCAACTTATACCCAAAACGTAGTACAATACACAGGCATTCAAGATCTCAAGACTTCCACCACTCACCTACCTGCTGACGTTCAAAAGCTAACCAGAGTCAATCCGCGGCCATGTTGCCTAAAGTACCATAACGCGTACCTAAATAATCGTTTAAAAAATTGTCGGTACCTTACGTGCAAAAATAATTTATAAGTACATTGCAAATATGAGTGTAGTGGTGTGTGATGTCCATATGTAATCGTACTACCAACGTACGACCAGTGGAGTGAATAAAATATCAATCAATAACAATGATTAGTATGCAAAACTGATGTGGATTTCTCAAATCGTACTACTTACATGACCTACATTGCCAAGAAAAGGTATTTACATAGTACCAGCGACGCGTAGTACTATTTTGGAGGTCATGGTGACGCGATGGTTTCTCTAAAAGTTGTTTAGATTGTTCGGTAGAACATGTCCGGCAAAAACCTTTTTGACCGCGAAAACGAGCACGGGCGAAGCACCTCCTGGAAGTACTGTACCACCTAGATACCAACCTCCTCCAATTCCTAATAATACCGGTATTTTAAAGCACCCCGCTTCTAAGGATGCTTCAAAGCTCTACCCCGCGAAATTACTAGATCAGAACCTAGGAAATTTAAACCCTTCGAAGTACTACCCGGTGAATCAGCACCAGAAACCGTACTATCCGAATCAGTACCCTCCACAATCTGTACCTGCTAGACCTGAAGATCATACTAGGATTACTCAAGTTCAGGTTCACCAAGCTGATTCTAGGACAAGGCCTTTGGATGAGCCAGGCATTCCTCAGGTAAGTTCTTAGACTTTCAGAAATGTTTTAGAAAATATACTGGGTGTCAAAATATATATATATATATATATATATATATATATATATATATATATATACTAGCTGACCCGGCAAACGTTGTTTTGCCATATAAATAATTTTTGAGAATCTGTCAAGCCGTTTCGGAGGAGTACGGGAACGAACATTGTGACACGGGAATTTTATATATACGATATATTTTTATAAACTATGGCTGCAATTTCGCATCAAATTTCACCAAATTATGCGTACTTCTGTTACTTTAAGCAGAATAAGCATGTTTTTCTTAAAAAGGGTTTAAACCCTAATTTTTGTGGAGGATTGAGGAGGTTAAACACTGATAATTATCCAACATTTCTTGTGTGCGGTATTTTTTTATCAGGCTACAGAAAAATCGGGGCTTCTGGGAGGGAGAGAGGGCAATTGCCCTCATAGTCCCCCTGCGTATGGGTGGAGGGCAATTGCCCCCATAGTCGCCCCTGCGTATGTCCCTGTTCAATACCCTGTAAATAAACTTAAGAAAAGGTGACTTCAATCCATATATTTTCAAAGTCAACTTAAAGAAGAACGGACTAAAAGTTAAGCAAACCATACTTACTCAGTACTCAGTGGCGACTCGTGAAAAGGAGGGCATAAAATGACGATATTCAAAAATAATTTTATTTGATTTATTATATTTTTTTACGTCAGTTATTATCTTTGCTGCCAAAAGTATAGCACATTTTTTACAGCAAGTATTATGTTGTATAATTTTTTAAAAATATTATTAGCAAATTAATGTAAACTCAAGTGTTTTTAGCGGCTATCTAAGGAGCCTAAAAACAACTAAAATACTTAGATAATAACAGATTGTCCTTCAGGGATACTTATTTGATATAATTATTTGTATATTAAATGTTTAGGAAGTAATTTTGTTAAGAATTACAGTTACAATACCTTTCACTAATTATATAAATGTTTATAAAGTTATACATTTTTATAGTATTATTTGTTCTTAAATACTATATTAATATATTTTATGTAAAAATTCATAACGCTACTGGATTTTTATGTAGTTTTTATATTTTTATTTCTATAAAGCAACTAAAAATACAACTTTTTATTGTAGTACATTTTTTTTTGTTTTTGGCTTTGTATTTAAGATATTTATAAAATACCGACTTTTAAAAAAATAGAGAATTATTGTAAGGTGCCTTATTAAGCTCGGTAATTATTAATACCGGCCTTATTTAAATAGTGCTTGTACCCATAATTTAGAGTTATTGCAAATCATGCTGACAGTACCATTAACCTAAAAAAAAGGGGCAAAAATTTTAGTTGTGTTTCTCTATTGTTTTGAGTTTTAGGGTTTTGTTTTACACAATTATAGAATTACATGTGAAGAAGCAAGGTTTTAAGTATTTTTATTTCTAAAAACTTTTCGATTTTGTGGTCGGCAGCCGTTCGGTTTAGACGAACAGTTCCGAAGTTAAAATAAGACCAAAATAAGGCACGACCTTAAACCGACATAAATAAAGCCAGGCACTATACTTATTAAGGGAGTCCTTATCCCACCATGCATCTGCGCAAGCTCAGATGTCAAAATAAGGCCGGTATTATTAGTGCCTGGTCTTATTTTACTGTACAATAGAGAATTATTGCAAGTTGCCTTATTAAGCTCGGGAATTATTAATACCGGCCTTATTTAAATAGTGCTTGTACCCATAATTAAGATTTATTGCAAATCATGTTGACAGTAACATTAACCTAAAAAAAAGGGGCAAAAATTTTAGTTGTGTTTCTCTATTGTTTTGTGTTTTAGGGTTTTGTTTTACACAATTATAGAATTACATGTGAAGAAGCAAGGTTTTAAGTATTTTTATTTCTAAAATCTTTTGGATTTTGTGGTCGGCAGCCGTTCGGTTTACACGAACAGTTCCGAAGTTAAAATAAGACCAAAATAAGGCACGACCTAAAACCGACATAAATAAAGCCAGGCACTATTCTTATTAAGGGAGTCCTTATCCCACCATGCATCTGCGCAAGCTCAGATGTCAAAATAAGGCCGGTATTATTAGTGCCTGGTCTTATTTTACTGTGCAATAGAGAATTATTGCAAGTTGCCTTATTAGGCTCGGTAATTATTAATACCGGCCTTATTTAAATAGTGCTTGTACCCATAATTTAGAGTTATTGCAAATCATGTTGACAGTACCATTAACCTAAAAAAAAGGGAAAACATTTTTATTAGTTCTTCTTTATTGTTTTGTTTTGTAGGGTTTTTTTAGAACACAATTATAGAAATACATTTGAAAAAGCAAGGTTTTAAGTATTTTTACTTCTAAAAACTTATCGATTTTGTGATCGGCAACCGTTCGGTTCGGCGAACAGTTCCGAAGTTAAAATAAGGCCAAAATAAGGCACGACCCAAAACCGACACAAATAAAGCCGGGCACTATACTTATTAGGGGAGTCCTTATCCTACCATGCATCTGCGCAAGCTCAGATGTCAAAATAAGGCCGGTATTATTAATGCCTGGCCTTATTTCACTGAATTTTCTCTATTAATTAACTTATCGTATCTTAAAAACGAAGCAACTCCTGACATATGTTTATAGGAACTTTTCTTCATAAAATGACATAAGAAATCACTCTTTAAAGTTTCGTACCGGAGTTAGGAAATAACCTTTATTTTAATTTGAAAACAAGTAATTTTAAAGTCACCCTGTACATCCAACCTTTATTTTTTTTGTGGAAATGTATTTTCTCTTCATGCAGGACTTTTTTTGTAAAGATAATATTTAAAAAGTTTCCCATTTGGTAAGAACTTCCGAAGACACGCTGTACTAAGGTATATTTGAGGGTTTATTTAAATCAAAAAATTCTATTGAAAAATACAAGAAAATATCACAAAAAACACACCCTTCATCTTCAGAACAGGACAGTTGTGACTATATTTATATGAATTTGATGTCTTAAATTTAAGGTGGTAATCTTCCCTCCAATTTAGCCTCATCCTTAATGAACACACCGTATAATGACTTGTAATTACCAGAATTATAACAATACCTGTACCAAACTAAACAATAATTGTGATTATAAAAAATTGATATGGCCTTCTTAAAATTATAGAACTTCCTCCTATTCTTTAAAAAACAAGATGAAAAAAAAAAACGTTTACTTAGTTTTTGTCTTTTGTGTGGAAATTTTCGTTTTAAAATCGTGCTGTTTAAAAAGGTCTCTCTGTATTTAAGTTAGGGGTAGAGCGTGACTAGTTGAGCAATTTTTCACTTAATCGGTTATAGCTTCTTAAAAATAAGTCTTAATGGCTTATAATGCATATTAATAGATTAGCAATTTATCCTTTATTAATAGTGTCCATAGTAATTTTTTTCTAATAAGTCGAATTTAGGAGCTACATCTATTTTAATGTAGATAGTCAAGTATGCCCAACGCACCCCATAGGTGAGGTAAGTTGAGCAAGGGTATGGGGCTAGTGGAGCACTTAGAAAGTATAGTTAAATTATGGCTTGAATGTTAGATACGTTTACAAAAAAAAACATTTTGACAATTTGCTTTTTATATTTATAATCTTATAGTGACTAAACAACAAATCTCATTAATAAAACAGCAACGTACCTAGCTTAGCTTAACTATTGAATTTAATACCTATCAATTCATCTTCGTTTTTTAAACTTTTTAAGCAGTTTTATTTTGCTTCTCTTGTAATGTCTTCTGTATCTGTTAAAATTGCAGCTTTTCTCTATCTACTGTTTGATTTGGCTCCTTTTTTAGACCAGCCTTTGGGTATTGTCGAAGTATTTCCAGAAAAATTTATAAGTTAGATAGGTCAGCTCGTTTTTTTTTGTTGCTTGTACAAAAGTTCGGGTTGCAGCCTCTTTTAAATCTTGAGGAGACTCTAGTAGTCTTACTGTTATAAGTACGTATCCCAAAAAAATAAAAAATTATACTGTAAACCGTGGGATTAGTTGGGCAACTGTAGCTCAACTAACCCCAACCTGGAATTTTAAAGAAAAAGTAAATTTATTAGAAAACCGGTTAGAATTATATCCAAAATCTTTATAGATATTAAAACTGCAATAAATTTACTTAAGATTTACACTTACCTGATTGAGAACGGAATACATTTAACTATCACAGATAAAATTTTCCTGCTTGCAATTATTTTACTTTTTAATCACAAAATAAACAATGCGCACGGATACGTTTCTCGATCGCCGCGTCACCACTAGTGGTCGCACAATGACTTCCCTTCGCGCAACCCCTTCTTTATGCTATTTGATGCTTTTGCGTGCAGTCGATAGTTTTGAGATATTTTAATTGCCCAACTTACCTCTATGCTGAACTAGCCCCGCCCTACCTCTACTTTTTTTTGCTTTTAAATTTTTTAAGTAATTAAACATATTTTACCATTATTTTTGATACTCATCAGAAATACAAAACCATTTTTTTTCTATTAGGTCAATCCAAACGATCCAAGGACCGTTCCGGTAGGTTTACCTCAAAATATACCTCAAAATACTCAAGATATTAGGACGCATCGGCCCGTAGTGAGGTACGAAGAGGAATTTTTGAGGCCTGAAATGTTAAAGTTTGTAAGGAAACCGGAGGATCCGAGAATAATGCCAACAGTACAGGATCCATCCAGGTAACATTTTTTATTCTAATAAATATATGTGTAATCTACAATATACAGGGTGAATGTTAAATCGATTACAGAAACTTAAGGAGCTGATTATCCATGATAAAATAAAAGTACATCTACATTGAAATTTGTTCCAAAATGTCATTGGTTTTCGAGTTGCAACTCCTTAAAATTTGTTCTTTTAATGCTTGTTTTTAAAATTGTACCTATGCTTAAGGAAAAACCGATAAGACTCATATTTGGAGCATAGACTAAAGGTCTGGCCACACATAACCGCACCAAGCCCGGCGTCACAATGATAGAATGTATTTTCTTGTATTTAAGGATGAGTTTTCGTAAAAACTCACAAAACCTTTATGTAATTATTTATTTTTCAGGCATATGCAAAGTCTACTTCTGGACCTGAGAGCGATTAAAGAACAGAACCAACATCTAGCAGATGACAACCAAGAGCTTCGCGACCTTTGTTGCTTTCTTGATGATGATCGTCAAAGGGTCGAAAGCTTGCGCGAGAATGGCAACGTTTCGGCCGGTATACAGCTAGTGTAATGCGACAAGAGGTATTTAAATTGTTTTTTAAAAATAATCCATGAGTAAAAAATGACATTTTAGGCATGTGTTGCATCCTAAATTTTTCTACGCCCGTATAAATTTTATAATTTTAATTCATTATTATTAAGAATTTTCGATCATTTCAATAAAATTTATTCGACGTTTAGTTGACGTCGTGTTTACTATTACATTGCATAAAATCATATTTAAATAACTTCTAGTGGTCACTAAAAAAACACTAAGTTAAAAGTTTTTCTTTTTATAAAATAATTTTTGTCTTAGGTAAGTGCATACCAAAGTAAACTTCGAGAATTGGACAACAAGCAACAAGAACTTATCAAAGACAACCTGGAACTCAAAGAACTTTGTCTGTATTTGGATGAGGAAAGAGGAAACGCCATATGTCCGTCTTGTGGGAGCAGTACTACCACGACGAATCTTAGAGACGATGGAGATGGATCTAGTAGTAGTACGAATGCTGACGAGCCTGCAGTTCCTCAACAGTTCAGTCAGAACGGACCAAGAAGATCGGCAAGTAGGGAGAGGATACTCCATGAGAATTTGGCAAGGCAGAGAAGTACATTTAATGGTAAGTTTTCCTTTTAATCTATGCATCTCTATGCAGTCCAATTGAAGATCCCGATTCTTCCATTTTGTTTGGTTTTTTAACACGCTTTTTTATTAGCTTGGGTTGTATCTATCTATCGATCTATCTATCTATATAACGGAATCTTTAAGCCTAATTTTTACCAACTCCCAGCGATTCAATTTCTTTGAAACTTTGCACACGTATCAAGGACCGATGACAATGCAATAATTTAAAAACAGTATCCCGTTATCCTGATTAGGACCGCCAGGATAAATAAATTCCTTTACAGATCCTCTGTGAAAGAGTAAGCGAGCTAGAGCTAGGCGAGTGATCTGGTGCATGCGTGCAGTTTCAGTCTTACATGCATACATACATACATACATACATGCATACGCAGAAAACTAATTGATATATCGAACTAAAAAATGAAAAATAAATAATAGTTTAAAAAAACTAAAAACACGCTTTTATATGCAACCGAACTAAAAATTAGAAAATAATTTTTCATTACAAATAGTTTGTCACTTCAGAATAAAAGCGTGGGGTGCTTAATATATTAAATGTTATAATTATTATATTTGCAAATATCTATGAGGGAAAAGTTATGAAAAAATAGTAAAATGCACCCCACGCTTTTTACTCTGCAGTGACAAACTCTTTGTAATGAAAAATTATTTTCTAATTTTTAGTTCGGTTGCATATAAAAGCGTGTTTTTTTAGTTTTTTTAAACTATTATTTATTATCTCTAAAGTGACTAGACTGTGAAGCCCACTGACCGCGGAGGTTTTCCTCCAAATCTTCATATAAAGATGGATTAATTGAAAACCTCAAAGTTTTGGGCGTTTTTTTTAATAGAAACCCTTGATTTAATTAACTTCAGCAATTCTTTAAAGTTAGGAGCATTTTTATTTATTATATTTTTAAACAAATATTAGTACCAACGTACCGTGGGTGTCGGGTTATTTGATGTTTAACCCAGTGGCGGCTCGCGGGTCTAAAAGCAGGTGTGGTGCAGGAAGGGAAAAAAGCGCATTCACCATTTTAGCAAAATTGAAAATAACTAAACTATTAAAAGTCTAAGTAAAAAGTCTTAATATCTAAACTTCCCTAAATTTTATACACCAAATCAATCCTTCTATATTTTAATGCAGCAAATTTATCAATTATATCTTCATAAAATGGTTGAGTTTTTATTAGTTCCTGTAGAAGCTCCTTTTGAATTGAAATATTGGCCAAAGATAAAAGTCTATCTTGGAATCTAGTGTTTCTTAAGAAGGTTTTTAAACGCTTAAGACAAGAAAACTCTGTTCCACTGACACGCGTGTCGACGGTATCGTTAAAATTAGCGAAAAAAGTTTATACGTCTCGGTAAAAATGTCTTTATTTGCGCCAACTTGTTTAACTAACTGCTGCAATAAAATATTTCTATAACTTTCATCAGAAAATATTAGGCCAAGTTTATTTTTTCAGCCGCTGATTTTTTGAAAATGTTTCGGCATATATCTCCAATAAATTTTAAAAAGAATCAGTGGAAAAAGTTGGGTTATACTGGCCAAACTTTGCAGTATCAGCAAGACAAAGAAATTGTAGTTTGTAACAATCTTCGAATCTTACTTCCATTTCCATCAAAATATGATCTAATATTTTATAGAGAAGTGCTTTGTACTGTCCTTTAATTTCTTCCTGTGAAAAATCACTGTCGCGAATAATACTTAAACAGAAACAACCGAAATAATACGTGAAACCAACGAAACGACCAAAACCTATACTATCTTTTAAAGGCTAGCGATTTACCAAGCTACCAAGCAATACACCGGATACTCCCACCCGCGATTCTGGCCGTCGGCAAGTATAGCGTTGTCATGGCAACGGAGCGTCAAAGCGTAAACAAAACCCCGCATGAGGTGTATACTTCGTCCGTTTTATATTTGCGATACACTTGCTGATCGCGGATTGCGATGTCGCGTTGCCGAAAGCGGAGGGAAAGGACTCGCGTCAGCGGTTAATTTATATGGTAGATTTTTTATGACGAATTTTACAAATAAGGAATAGAAATAAGAAAATGAATTGAATAATAGTAATATGTTTTTTTATGTTTTATTATTTTACAACACTTTTAGACAACGTAGTAGTGCCACCACGTACTTTATTTTTAAGTAACTACTACCTAATATTGTTCCCCTGGCTGGGGATCGAACCTCGGCCTTCTGGGTTAAAGATCAAAGACTTTGTTCACTGCGCTCCTGAGGAGAAAATATATTTTGTTAACATATAATATTGTATGTTAACAAAATAGTAAGCATAGTATACTTACTGTTTTGTAATTTTGTTTTGTTTACCATCTAGATATCGCTTAAATCTAGGTATTTTTACAAGCAATTATTTTCTGGAAAAAATGAACGGTTTTTTTTTAATATAGAAGATTTATACTTTTTGTAAATATGTAAATTTTATAACAAACTAAATTATGTTGTACAGGGTCCTGTATAAAAGTTTAATACTTGTTCATCCATTATATTTTAAGCATAACAAAAGAAACAAGTGAACATCAAAAACTTAAGAAAAATGAAGAGGTAAACTTTTTTAAATGAAAATCCTGTATATTATGTCACTTTAAATAGGTCTTTAAAAAAGCTTTAGAGAAATAACACAATTGATACATCTATCTTAAATAGTTTTCTGAAATATGTCTACTTAAGCCTAAAAATAGCAGACATCATTTCCCTTATATTTATGTACCTACATCACTAAGCTCAGACTGTAGATATAATGGAAATTACATTCCGATTTGAATGGTCATATTTACGAAACTAATAAGATATGTATATACAGGGTGTTCATTTGAAAACTTTCCACCCAAGTTATCTTCGAAACGACAGTTTTGAGAAAATCGCCGAAACACGTCAAGATATTTATTGAGGGGGAACGTTTTTACAAAAATTGACGGCGCCCCTTAACCCTTAACCACCAGGGCCACCACCCCAAAATTCTTAAATGAGAAGGCGGGTCGAGTGATACATCATTTTAAAGCTCCTGACGAGTACTTTATAACCCTAGAATATGAAGTCAATATCTTCACCTATTACAAAATGGCGGTACTTTTAAAAATTACCTAAATACCTGATTTGATGGTCATATTTCCGAAACTAATAAAGTTAGATGTACTTAATGTGGTATTTTCTTAAAGCTCATTTAAAGATCTTTTAATGGTAAAATAATATACAGGGTTCTTGAATAAAAAAATATGTACTTTTCTTCTACTCCTGTATATTACTACCAGTATCACTATTAAAAAGAGCTTTAAGAAAACACCACATTAGGTACATCTAACTTTATTAGTTTCGGAAATATGGCCATCCAAATCAGGTATTTAGGTAAATTTTAAAGTACCTGACATTTTGTAATAGGTGAAGACATTGACTTCATATTCTAGGGTTATAAAAGTACTTGTCAGGAGCTTTAAAATGATGTATCACTCGACCCGCCTTCTCATTTAAGAATTTTGGGGTGGTGGCCCTGGTGGTTAAGGGTTAAAGGGGCGCCGTCCAATTTTTTTGTAAAAACGTTCCCCCTCAATAAATATCTTGACGTGTTTCGGCGATTTTCTCAAATCTGTCTCTGTTTCGAAGATAACTTGAGTGGAAAGTTTTTAAATTAACACCCTGTATATCAAATGGTATTTTTGTAAAGGTTTTTATGGCCTTTTTTAATGGTAACATAATATACATTTTATTTAAAAAAGTTAAACTCTTCATTTTTCTTTACTTTTGATGTTCACTTGTTTCTTTTTTAATGTTTAAAATATAATGGATGAAAAAGTATTAAACTTTTATACCAGAAGTATTATTCTACCCTATTTTAGGTATCGTATAAAATATAAATGAAAACCCCGTACCTTGTAAAGGGTCAATCTTACCCTTGCGGCATTCTGCTCTAGTTGTACAACCTGTCGTACAACAAGTTGTATGGTCAAACAGTTGTTTTGTTAATAAATCTTTAACCATTTTTAATCAAATTAAGAATATTTATATTTATTCTCGAAGATGAAAGTGAGAAATATCTTAAAATACAGGTCTTTGATCTTTAAAGAATATTCTAGGTCATCTTTCTTTACTTTATTTATTGGTCTGACGCCGTTGCAAATATACAGGGTGACCTCAATTTCATTATTTATATTATGGGACACAGCTTAAGCCACGGTTTCCTAGGTCTTTACGTTCGCCCATATCAAATATTCACTTCAATGTGGTTTCACGAACTCCTGCGATTTTTTTTTGTGGTAAAGAAATCCCCAATTAGGCAATGTGTTATCCTGTAGTAATAATCGCCATCTGAACGATTTATTTATTATTTAATAGATCTTCTTGTATATGCCCATTCTATGTTTTTTTATAACTTTCACACATAACTTTAAACTTAATTTTAATTACATATTCTCACTTTTCTCACATTAATTACCTTCTTTACCTTAATTTTTTGTTTTTCCGAACCATATAGATAAAAACGCAACTGAATTGCATTTAATTAAATTTTAAAAGAATTTTCTCATGATTCGACTTTTTATAGCTGTAAGCTCCAATCTCTATAAATGCTACAATCGCATTATGGGTCGTAAAATCTGGGTAGGTAAGGAATTCAAAAAATTTAAAAAGCTTCAGAAAGGCGATGGCAGGTATAATCTTTATTTTTTCAAAGGAATGCCATTTGAATCTTTAGGTAAAAATGTATACCTGGATCTTTTCTACACAGTGATTATTATTTTTTTAACCCATGTGTAACCAGTAACTTTTGTGTAAAAATAAACCCTTTTTTTGCTTAAGCAAAATTTTACACTACATGTAGAAAAAATTTCCACCAACTTTGTTAATTAATTTTAGGTAGATAGCAATTGAAATTCGAAGTTTTCCCATTTCAAATGCAGGTAAAAAATGTTTTATTTTTAATGCTTAGTCACTTTTACTATATTCTGAATTGATTGATAGTCCTAGGGCATATTTTACGCTCTTTGATTTTGCTTTATAGTGTTTTTTTATGTTTTAAGCGGTAAATTAAGCTGAAAAATAATCAAATATTAATCAGAGAAATTTATTTAGTTCAGTTAACCCTTTTTCTTCATATTTTTGCGGTTTCTCAAAAAATAGAAAACACGTACAAGGAGATTCTGATGTCCAGGAAAATGTGGGAAATCTCTGCACACGTATGGAACAGATGAAAATAACAGGACAAGTTCCTATAAAATTTTTTCCGTTTAAGCCCCCTGCGCAGATATGATTCCCTAAAGGGGGCAGCTAGAAATCGATTTTTCGTGAATAACTTTTTAAAGCGCTCTGTATAATTGGATAATATTTTTAGTACGATGCATACTAGTAAATACCTCTTAAAAATAGTGTGCCCTTGACTTATGTCGCTTCTTTAGTGTGCCAGGGACGGACTAGTTTTCGCACATTATTGATAATATTTTTTTACGCCCTGTATGCAGTGAAGACACGAAAAAATATGTTTTTGGGTAGTTTAAACCTTTTGCTAAAAGAAAGGTTCTTGTTTAGACATCAGATGAAATGAGCCGTTTTCGAGTAAAAAATTATTTTAACAATAAGAGTTTATTTTTGTTTAATAATACAATATTGAAGTCCTCTCGTAGCAGGTCAGAATTTGTTGCAAATGTTTGTTGCAATAATTTTTTACTCGAAAACGGCTCATTTTATCGATGTCAAACAAGAGTACCTTTTTTTAGCAAAATGCGGCAACAAGGATATACGACAATTTCTTGCAGGTCGATAAATACGTTCTTTTTGGAAACAATCATAGCTTATGATACATTTTTTTAAGGGAAAAGATGAAATTTTAAGAATTTTGACAAATATACTGGGTGTTCCATTTAGAATAGCAAAGTTCTTATTTATGAAAAAATATTTTCCATGAATTTCTCAAAAACCTTAATTATCTAAAAATATTTACATTTTTGGTATAGGAATCGCTAAAGAAACTTACCTTGTTTTTACTCCTACAATCTAAAAATGGCCTAATATACAGGAGTATCCCATTTAAAAAAATTGAGATTACATCTTTCAACAAATATCACTTCCAAAACAATGCAAAATGAAATGCGCAAATTCTAGATGCCACTGGATTGATATTCAGCTTTGATATTTACCCAGTATTGCCAACTTTTCTCCGAGAAGTGCCCTTCCTTGCGTCCCCGACCTCGAACCGCCTAAAAGTTGAGGATATGTCGCCAAACCTTATAAATATAAAACTAACCTTTGAGAATTTACCACCAAACACAGCCATGTATAAAATGCCATAGTAAAAAAAAATACAAGGTATTAAAGTAAAAAAAATATTTGTAATTTATTTTGATACTTTTCGAATATTGTAATAAAACTTAGATATGATGATAATTTTTTATGTAAATATTATCTAGAAGCTCCACCTATCCTACTTTAAATTTTTTTTAAATGCAAATATCTTGAAAACTAATAAACAAATCATATTTTGGCCTTAAAAACTCTCCGTTTCTGCTTACAAAAATATATTTTTTTATTTTCAGATCAAATTATACAATACGTACGAAACTTAGAACAACGAGTTAAACAGCTTGAAGAAGACAAAAGATCACTTACAAACAAAATAAATCAAATAGCTACGACGACTGGGGATCCAAGTCTTGCTGTTCCCCCGATCCCCTGTGGGTTGTTTAAGTGGAAGACCTGAGGCGGTAGTACGGGCTCTTCAAGTAAGTTATTATAATATACAGGGTGATTCACGGTCGATGGTAGGTTAGACGTTTATGGAAAACGGAACGCAGAATTTTTCTAAAAATTTAGCATCTCACATTTTCTTTCCTGTTCTATCGATCTAAAATATTTTCAGTATTGCGACGTTGCCGCTTCTATCAAAAAGTCCTAGAAATTTTATTTTTTAAATGGAACAGCCCTCTATATTAACAAGTTTTTATATTCGCCCTTTTATTATAATACTTTTTGTTACTATTGCCCTATACCTATCTCTATCGGTTTTCGAGATAAAAAATAATTTGTGTTAAATATGGTCCAAAACATGGCCCTAATTAAACTTAAGTAAATTAGTGCTCTCAATTCATGAAAAGTTGATGTTTTTGTGGTAGTTTAGACAGGCACGATGTATTTAATTTACACCGAGAAATCGACTCCATATCATACAGGGCGTGCTAAAATTACTATTATTTCCGTTATTCTTAAAAGGGGTCAAAAGATCATTTTTTCAAATGAAACCCCTGTATATTACTCAAAAAAATTAAAGATGAAGAAGAACGCTTTAAGATGACATATCATGTCCCTATACCTAAATCATCAAGTTTTCTTAATAAGCCGCTTTTTTGTGAAAAATTATTTTTTTAAAGAATTTAATTTTAAGTAACCATGGAAATATCAAGCTTATGACACTTTGGTGACTTTTATAAGTAACTTATAAACAGTTATTGACAGTCTTTAAAATAATCTTCCAAAATGAAACGTGATAAAAAAATGGGGTTTCAAGAAAAATTTGAACTAAATGTTTTCTGTATTTTTAAGAAGAATAAAATTAGCTTTTTTATTTATGATGACACACTCAATGCTCAGAGATATCTCAAAATACTAAGGAAGACTGTTACCGTTTTTGTCGATAATTTGTCTTTAGAGGAATATAAAATTCGTGGTTTCAACTGGACGGATCGCCAGCTCATTGTACCCAGGAAGTTTCCAGGGAACTTTACGAAATGTTTGACGATCGTTGGTTTAGGCGCTTGGGGCCATGGGATTGGCCACCGAGATCACCCGATTTCACGCAGCTTGACTTTTTTTTGTGTGTTTTAAAAGAAAGGGTGTACATTACTCCAGTGCCTACTAAAGATGAACTGCGACGGCGAATAGTGCGGTGTATTGAAGATCTGAATCCCCATCAAATTGAAAAAGCAACCACGAGTCGTGTACAAAAGAACATTTTAAAATGTTTAGAATGTAATGGACATTTTTAGCATTTATTTTAAAAATTTGTTATTTTGTTTACAATTTTGTTATTTTAATTCGTCCTAATTATGTTATTTTCTGTACTTTCACATGTTAATTTAATTATTTTGTAGTCGTACAAACTTCCTCTCGTTCATTGGTCTTAATTCAGGATACATTTGGTTAAATTTTTTGCAACTTCTGGCAATGATTTGATCACACTGTCCGTGTAAAATAAATAATTTCATAAAATTCAAAGTCACCAAACTGTCATAAGCTTGATATTTCCATGGTTACTTAACATTAAATTCTTTAAAAAATATTTTTTTACAAAAAGCGGATTTATTAAGAAAACTTGATGATTTAGGTATAGGGACATGATATGTCATCTTAAAGCGTTCTTCTTCATCTTTAATTTTATTGAGTAATATACAGGGGGTTTCATTTGAAAAAATGATCTTTTGACTCCTTTTAAGAATAACGGAAATAATAGTAATTTTAGCACGCCCTGTATGATATGGAGTCGCTTTGCCGGTGTAAATTAAATACATCGTGTCTGTCTAAACTACCACGAAAACATCAACTTTTCATGAATTTAGAGCACTAATTTACTTAAGTTTAATTAGGGCCATGTTTTGCACCATATTTAACACAAATTATTTGTTATCTCAAAAACCGATAGAGATAGGTATAGGACAATATTAACAAAAACGTTTTATAATAAAAGGGCGAATATAAAAACTTGTTAATATAGGGGTGTTCCATTTAAAAAATAAAGTTTCTAGGACTTTTGATAGAAGCGGCAACGTCGCAATGCTGAAAATATTTTAGATCGATAGAACAGGTAAGAAAATGTAAGATGCCAAATTTTCAGAAAATTCTGCGTTCCGTTTTCCATAAACGTCTAGCCTACCATCAACCGTGAATCACCCTGTATAGTGCGTGGCTTAAGTCAGACCCCTTACTAATGAGCTGTTTGTTTTTTTTTTCATAAAATATTAAGTAAGATAATATAACCCAAATTTTAGGCAAGAAATGACAGATATAAATGTCAAACTAAAAGTTGGGCGCCATTTTGAAAAACAATTAAATGAGAAGGGGGTTCTTGTAGCGCATCATATTAAAGCTCCTTGAGTACCTTATAACCCTAGAATATGAAGTCTCGCTAGTCTCTACAAAATGGCGGTACTTTAAAATTTAGGTACCCGAATACCTAATTTGGATGATCATCTAATAAAGTTGGACTCTTTGTTTGACCTCTGGACAGTGCGGACGTGCGTAGAGGTCTACGAAGTTCTTCCCGGAGTGGCGGCTAGAGGTGTCGTACGAACGTTTTTTACTTTCGGGGATCAAGGAAAGATTCACGCTAAATTGACGGCATCTTTCTTCTGGATCTAAGCGCTGTGAGCGAAGATTCCTATAAGCTGATGGAATCCTGTTTGGTGGTGAACACGAGGTATTTCTCAAATGGCGGGAAATATATGGGCGTGCCATGGGAACTGTCAGTAGTGAAAGTGAAGGTTATACGTAACACCAGTAGCAGAACTTGGTTTGACAGCCGAAAATTTATGCATTGCATCGATTGTTGAATTATTTGTTTTCTTTTTGGAATTTCTGGGAGCTACGAGCTCGATTATCCAGATTTTCCGCCGACGAAGCCCTGGAAAGCATAGTCCGGAAGGGGAGAGTGGTGGATTGGACCTGAAGGGACCAAAACCAAGAAAAAAATAGAATAGAATAGAATCTAATAAAGTTAGATATACTGTATACGAGGTAGTTCTTAAAGGACTCTTAAATATATTTTTAAGGATGATTCATGATTTTGTTAATGTTGATATAATATAGGGTGCGTACTCTTTGTCCTACCCTGTATAGTATTACCAATATACGTATTGAAACATATCCTTTATTGACTTTATGTTCTAGTGTTATAAAGTACTCATTAGGAGCTTTAAAACGATGTGCCACTAAGACACCCCCTTCCATTTTTTTTTTTTTCAAAATGACGCCCAACACTCGGTTTGACATTAATATGTCATTTCTTGCCTAATATTCGTTTTGTTGTGATTTATTTAAGTTTTCATGAAAAATACCGAACAATTTAAAAGCTAGAAAGGGAAGGAGTCCTGACTTTACACACGCACTGTATATTTAAATTATTGATTTAAGAAATATAAAAAAAAAAATTGACAGGACAGAAAACCAAAAGACGGAAAGGACCAATATTGTATTTTTAATAGTCCAATTACCATTTTTTGATAACGTTTTTTTATTAGGTTCTTGAGGTAAGAGAACAATTAGAAAGAGAAGGAAGACCGCTGGAAAGGGGAGAAATCGGGTCTGATGGTTCCACACAGCAGCCAGATATGGACGATGGACAAAAGCACTTCTGTGGGAAATGTGTAATGTACGTAAACATTTAATATGATTAATTTTGTTTTAACCTGTATCATTACTAATTTTAAGGTAGTTGTCGTGGTATATAGTACCCTCAGAAAATACTATATTCTTGTATACTATACCCTTAAAATTTGAAGTCTTAATAAACTTCATTCCATTTACAGTTTCGCCGACGATAGTACCCTTCACTCCAGTTTTCAGGTTCCTAAACCCATTACTAAATCTGACTTGAAAAACAAACGCAGAGCGATGCAGATATCTCTTTCACAGGATCTTAATTTAATATTGGACTGGGGCCATAAATCTCGTCCATTTTAATGCATCCAAAACACAATCATGTTTCTTGTAGCGAAAAGAGTCATCAAATACTCATCCTCTACTTATGAGCAGCCAAGTTTTACAGAGCATCACATTTGAAAGTAACCTTAACTGGCATAAACACATTGTATCTATAGCCTCGGCAGCTTCAAAAAGCTTGGATTTCTCTTTCGAGCCAAAAGTATTTTTCCGCTTCTAATTTATACACTTTATATGTGTCCCAAATCCGACCTCCCTTGGAATATTGTTCTCATATCTGGGGCATGGCGTCCCCACAACCCCAAGTATTCTTGATTCTATTCAAAGAAGAGCTATTCGTCTCATTAATGATCCTTCACTTACAGAAAGGCTCCCCTCTCTTGCCCATCGTCGGGCTGTGGGGGATTTATCGCTTTTTATAGGTACTTCCATGGCTTCTGCTCTGAAGAATTGTGCAGTATAGTTCCTCCACTCACGGTTCCCAACAGAGAAACTCGTGGTTCCGCGCGTATGCATCCCTATACGGTCCAACTGGACAGGCCCCGAACTTCTCACTTTGTTCGTTCTTTTATCCCTAGAGTTTCTAGATTGTGGAACCTGCTGCCAGCGGAGGTCTTTCCTTCCCCCAAATCTTCAAGTATTTAAGTCCCGTGTCAACAAACTCCCTCTTACCTCGCTTAAGACACCCACAGTACGTTAGTATTTGGGCTTTTAGCCTTCGTGGTTTGTCCAAAGATAAAAAAAATGTCGATTGACCACTTAAAATATAAGATAAATTGAATTAAAAATTGGATATTTAACATGTATGATATTACGCTCTTTGTAGATATGTATATGTTTTTAAGTTATTAAAAGAATCATACATTTTCAAAAAACTTCAAAAACTGCATAAGCGACGTTGCCGAATTAAAACTTATAAAAATATGTGATAGTATTCGTGATAAGTAACGTCTTGATGGGTACAGTCTTGCATAAAAAGATTACTTAGCTACAAGATCGTGACTTTGACGGCGCACATATTATATTTTTCTCATTTATATGACAATTTTTTTGTTTTATATGTACTTTTCCTATTCTGTTTTTATCTTTGGACAAACCACGAAGGCTAAAAGCCCAAATATTAACGTACCGTGGGTGTCTTAAGCGACGTAAGAGGGAGTGTGTTGATGCGGGAAAATACTTGAAGATTTGGCGGGAAAGGAAAGACCTCCGCGGGCAGTAAGTTCCACATTCTAGAAACTCTCGGGATAAAAGAACGAACAAAGTAGGAAGTTCGGGGCCTGTCCAGTTGGACAGTATAGGGATGCATACTCGCGGCACCACGAGTCTCTCTGTTGGAAACCGTGAGTGGACGAACTATACTAGACAATTCTTTAAAGCAGAAGCCATGGAAGTACCTATAAAAAGCGATAAATCCCCACAGTCCCACGATGGGATAGATAGGAAGCCTTTCTGTAAATGAAGGATCATTAATGAGACGAATAGCTCTTCTTTGAATGAAATCAAGAATGCTCAGGGTTGTGGGGACGCCATGCCCCAGATATGAGAACAATATTCCAAGAAAGGTCGGATTTGGGACACACATAAAGTGTATAAATTAGAAGTGGAAAAATACTTTTGGCTCGAAAGAGAAGTCCAAGCTTCTTTGAAGCTGCCGTGGTTATAGATACAATGTGTTTATGCCAGTTAAGGTTACTTTCAAATGTGACGCCCACAAGATTGAAGGTGTCTTTGCTCTGTAAAACTTGGCCGCTCATAAGTAGAGGATGAGTATTTGATGACTCTTTTCGCGTTTTTATTATCAGATATAAGGCCAAAGCAGGTTTTTTTTTAATTTGTGGGATGTGGGAAAAATTTTGATTAACCAATTCTAACTTACCATTTTTAATTTGTTATCTCTTTTGCAGGTTGTTTGGAGAAAGTTAGAAGAGGGCCCACCCACAACTAGACGGTAGTTGAGATTGGATAATATTTTTCTTGCCAGAACGAATCAAGTCAATACAAAATGTGTTAATATATTTTTGTATATTTAAAACATAAGCAATTATAACAAAATTTTGTAAAAAAATAGAACTGTCATTGCACAGTTTTCATTTTTGCTTACAGCTTTATTTATTTTAAGTACCTATTTAAATTTAAAATTCTCATTAGAAACTTTACGTATTATTGTCTTCTAAAAATATTTATTATAAAGTAATTTTTTAATTTTCCGTAAATTATTTTGTTTTATTTTTATGAAGATTGTACAAAATAAAATAAATATTTTATTGAATTTTGTGTTTTTTTTGTTTAGGTACAGGGTGGCGCCTTTTGTTGACCTTGCAGGCTACAGCCCAGCAAACACTATTTGCCGGCAATGTACATTTTCATATTGGCATTGATGGTAAAGCATTGGCAATTGATGGCAATATTATGCCAACATCTTATACGCATTAAAAGTCAACCCTAAATAAACACTTAATTGCCAATAAATTTTACATGCAGGCGAATTGCCGGCAAGCATACAAAAATGGCGGCATACCAATCCTGATTAAATAAAGCACGCGTTTTTGTTGCAGGCAAATAAATATTGGATTTTGAAGGCAAACCTTTAACGCATATTCATACTTTTTAAAACCATATTATTAACATTGGTATTTAACTAACATTAAAGCAATTTTTTGATCTGTTTTATTTATAATGGCAGCTAAACAACATTATATTATGTTTGTTTTTACATAATTTAAAGGAAATGACCTTTTCATAACATTTTATTGTTAAAAATCATGCAAATAAAAACTTAGGTCAAACAAAATGTTTATTATGTATTTTGGAGCGAATAAAAATAAAATGATGGTAAAATTAGCTACGTTTTACGTTATTTTAATTTTCAAATAAAATATCGCATCATTTTAGCTTTAAAAAAGTATATGCGACAATTTTCGTCAATAAGACGTCAGCTTGCTGCTTGGGAGTATCTGCATTTGCCCACTTTCGTGTCTTTTTGTTATCTCTTTGCCAATAACTTATTAATGATGGATGCCATCATCTTAAACGCATTTTTTGCCAATAGCTTATTAATGACGGATGCCATCACATTATCTGCAACACGTGGCCTAATAACGGCCAATTGCCCACTTTCGCGTCTTTTTGATACCTTTTTGCCAATGCCTTGCCATTAAAGAGTGTTGGCAATGCCAGTAAATTAAATGTACAACGCCGGCAAAACATGTTAAATGGGAGCGAAAACTAAAAGAGATAGAACAAATCTGATTGCGCAATCTCGATTGCGATATTTAAAACAAATTCAGTGGTGAAAGTAAATCATTGCTAACTTGATTCGTTTTGAAGATACAGAGTGTTTTTAAATTTTGTCAATTTGGCCAGGCACTTGTAACTAGCTTGATATTAGAGGTAGAAAAAAATGTAAATAGAAAAGTTGTAGGGATTCTTACGTAGAATTCAGTGGCGTACCTATATTTTTTCATTAACTTTTATTTTAAAGTTATAACACAAAGTTAAAATATTTTGTCATCAGCTAAAAGGCCTCCTTAAAATTTATAGGAAATACTACATTTGATGTATGCATTTTTAATAGTTTCGGAAATATTGTCATCATTAGGATTTTTTTACGAAACACCCTGTATATTATATTACCGATGCAAAGATATTTTAAAGAGGTGAAGAAAAAAAATACACCATTTGATATATTTATCTCCATTAGTTTTGGAAATATGACCGCATAAATTTAAGAAATAGTAAATATAGCTAAGCATTAAGATTTGGAAGCTAATATTTCCAAAACTGTTGGAGAAAATTATTTTAATTTTGGTAACTTCTTAAAGGTCTTTAAAATGTCTTTTTAATGGTAATTTAATATACAGGGTGTTTTATTTTTAAAATGCCATTTTATTATCGCATTCGTGACGATGGCTTTATTTCCGAAACTATGACAAATTAAAAATATTAAATGTTGTATGTATATTTTTACGGCTTTTTAAGGGTTCCTTTAAATTGGTGATAAAATATAGAGGGTGTTCCATTAAAAAAACTCAACTTTGTGTTATAACTTTAAAATAAAAGTCAATCAATATTCAATATGAAAAATATATGGATGCACTAGCGCTGAATGTACTGTTTCGACGTATTCATTTAAGACTATTGGGATACATGAAGTCACAAAAAACCAAATTATGACAATTATAAATAATTTTAAAATTAAAAAGTCGTCCGGATTTGATGATATTACCGTCAGACTTCTTAATGCTACTAAACAAATTGTCTGTAAACCCTTGACTAAACTTATGAACTTGAGCTTAAATAATGGAACTTTCCCCCAAATCCTTAAGACAGCAAATGTTGTGCCTGTACATAAGAAGAATGAGCGCGATAGGGTAGAGAATTAAAGGCAGATTTCCTTGTTGAGCCTATATTCTAAGGTCCTAGAGAGGGCAGTTTATGATATGATTATTGATTATGTTAGAGAGTTATAGAACCTCACAAGTGAGATTTCAGCGGCACCCTAAAAATTTTTAGTACCTACCGCGAACAACAGATGGCGAAAGTAGTACGATGTCGCTTTGCTAATATGATTACATCAGAAATTGATAGCAGTCGCTGACGAGCAGTCGGCCCGATCAGTTAGAGTGAGGATATACGCAAAATTTAATAAAAACAAAATCCCCGATAAATGAACCCAGTATCCATAAGATTATTAAATTTATTATTTCAGAATAGGATATATCGATGCGTTTTTACAAAACATCGGAAACGACATTCGCCAATTTTACGGGAAACGATTTTTTCTTCCCATCGCGTTATTTTTAAAGAAAAACCGAGATATCTGAATGTTTTTATTTTAGATTTCTTCTTAATGTGAATTACAAAACAGACATATTTAACATTTAATGTCAAAATTTTCAGAATCTCCTAAAAAGCTAAAAATTTTAAAATTCTAAACCTAAATAATAGTTAATTTTTAATTTTTTTATTTTTATTTAATTTATCTTGACAACGGTGGCAGACTTGCCACCAAAACGTCGATTTTTAGTTCTCTATTTACTTGCTTTATTTTTTTGGTTTTTTGGTACTATTAATTTATTTTTTGGCGTGTACCCAAATAACTACCATTAATTAAATGAACCGCCGAACCAATATAGAACATATATCTTCATCTGAAATAAAGCCAATGAGAAAAACGTTTCCCGTAAAACTGACGAATGTCGCTTACGTGTTTTGTCAAAAACCCATCGATATATCCTATTCTGAAATCATAAATTTAATAATCTTATGGATACTACTATTTATCGGGGATTTTATTTTTATTAAATTTTGCGTATAACCTCACTCTAACTGATCGGGCCGACTGCTCGTCAGCGACTGCTATCAATTTCTGATGGTAATCGTATTAGCAAAGCGACATCGTACTATTTTCGCCATCTGTTGGTCGCAGTAGATACCAAAAATTTTTAGGGTACGCTGAAATCTCACTTGTGGGGTTCTATGGATTGGTATTCTTTGGTAAAATTACCAATTGTCATAAAATATTCCTAAGCTTTATGGACCGAGACTTGAATCTTAGTCTTTAAATTAACAAGGAAAATAAAACACTTTTATTTACAACTACTACACATTTATTAAACTACACAAATCTGATCAAGTGTCTCATAATACAAATTATCATTTTTATTGTACACAATAGTTTCATTTACATGTAGATAGTACATACACCACCAAAACTAATGGAACTTCCTAAATATTAAAAAAACTTACATAACCTATGGTTCATATTATTGAATTTGAAAAGAAAAAATGTTTAGCTTCTTTTCTTGTTTAGCCACAAAAACACCCTGTAAACATTAAAAAAATGTTAGTGTTAAAATAGAAAAATAATATACAGGGTGTCCTAGGATGACGTTACCTTAACCACAAATGGGCCTTTTTTTAGTTTTTAAAGAAACAAAATGATTTCCGAAAAAAACAAAAAAATTGGTCAATTTATGGTACAAGTAAGCTCATATGAGGACACCCTGTATAAATTTTAGGGTTCGATCATCGTTTAATATTGTTAAATTTAAGTATGTTGTATTTACTTAAATTCATTGATTATTATACAAGATGTCCTAAAAGTCAACGATTAGACTGAAATGGCTTATGGAATAACCCACAAGCAGGAAAACCTAAGACGACCTCAGTAAAAAATCGTTAGTTTTCGATATATCGGCCCTTAAAATTCGTCAAAGTCATCCTCATTGATCAGATTTTTGTTTGTCACACCTAAAAAAATTTACATTTTTAATTTCAGTTTCGCAGCACTGAATATTGATCAAAGACCAACATTAAATAAAAGTTCTCTACGAAAAAATTTACAGTGTGTTGAAGAATCGACTTTACTAGTTTTCTGAACAAAAACATATTCTGTATAAAAAGTTTTTCTTTATCTAAAACAGCAGAAGCGTTAATAAGAATCGCTATATGATATACAGGGTAATTCAACATTGTAAAAAATTTATTAATGTGCCAATATATCAAAAACCATCGATATTTTACTGAGGTCCTTTTAGATTTTATTGGATTCTTTTAAGTTGTTCCATCATCTCTTTTAATATTATTGTTGACCTTATGAACACCCTGTATAATATTGACGTGTATTGACGTTAATATCCTATTAAAGTCTTTAAGGTAATGTATGGTCCCAAGATGTTTTTTGCAGTATATTTAGGCAAAATAACATAATGTCGTTTTTCCATTATTTTTGGAAAAGCATACCATAAAAATACATAATACAGGGTGGGCCAAATTTAACTTGCACACTTCTTAACTTAAAATAACTTTTTATCTGTCGCGCCTATCTTCTTTATTTTTACATGGCTAATAGGTAGATATGTTTTCTCTAGGTTTGCCAATTTTGGTCACATAGATTTAGACGGTACTTTTTCCAAAATACTGTATTTAACCTCGTTGACAAAGAAATCTAATTTAGCTACAATTAAGCTAATACGTTTTTCTTGTAGACAAACTATAAGAAATTATTTAGTAAAAGCGAATCTGTCAACAATTTGAGGATTCAGGAATTATAATTAATTTTGATAAATAATGCTCCCCATAAAGCAAGCATTTCTCTCGATTTTATAAAATAACTTTTTTTTAGTGTCTTTTAAAAATCAGATGTCAGGTTACCATGGTAACCGAGTTGAATGCTCACCAAACCTAACGGTAAATTTATTAAAAATAAACGTATTAGCCTAATTCTATATAAAATTAAAAATTTTTGCAACAAAGTTTAATGCATCATTTTGGAAAAAGTCCCGTAAGTCCAGTCCAGTTTAAATTTATTTGACCAAAATTGGCAAACCTAAAGAAAACATATCTACCTATTAGCCCCTCAAAAATAAAAAAGATCGGCGCAACAGATAAAAAGTTTTAGTTAGTTAAAAAGTGTGCAAGTTTGATTTGGCCCACACTAAAATACTAACGTCAATATTTTTAAAATCCAAATTAAATTAGTATTAAACAAAAGTCATTTTTAAATTTAAATTAAAGGTTAATTAAAAATCAGTAACATACTGGGAGTTTTTTTTTATAATGCTAAAAAAATCAGGTGCGTATTTCTTGGATAAAAAGAAGCAAAAAACGCCTATAGACATATGTCCTGGAAAGTCTTAGAATTTGAACTACCCGGTGGCAAAGTTGTTTAAAAAAACTTGTTTATTTCGGTATATTTGTAGAGATTTTTCTGAAAATTGGTAAGTTCTTTCTACGCATCCATCAATTTTGCGATACACAATTTAAACTTTTATTTAAGCCCGCTTGAACGCCAAGGCTTTGAACTGAATAGTTTTCAAAAAATAAACTGGTACAACAGTAATTTTTCCAGCGAATTAAAAAAACATTATTTGATACTAACTTTTGCCTAATTTCGTCCAAGAAACACATTCATGGATTTTGTCGTGTATAGTAAATTCAAAGGGCCCCAAATCAATGTTGGGAAATATAATCCAAGTTATTGCTACGGTCACCTCAAAAGTCTAGATATATTTATCTACAGGGTGTTCAAAAATCATGGAACAACATTTTTACATTTTCTCTAACATCCTGTATCTTAAGCAACGTTGTTTATACAACATATTTGTCATATTTTTTTATTTCTAGCGTTGTCCATGTTTTTAAAACACCGTATATCTCAAATTGTACCGGTTTTATTGTTTTGCCAACAACATGTTAAATATTAAACAACAAACTGAAAGGTACCGTATAAAAGAAACTAAACATTTTTTCAAAATTCCAGAATTCTCCACTTTTACCTTCGCTTCCTCTAATAACGGTGTCTTCTGCTTCCTTCCGATCGCCTCCTTCTTCCATAGTCGTCGCTGTACCTCCTGGAGGACCTGTAGGACGACCTCCGACCATAGTCACGGTCGCGATCACCACGATCTCCCCGGTCGCCACGATCTCTGTCGCCGCGAGCGCTGGTCGCTTCTATCCCTTCCGTAACTAAAAACCAGACCAATATAACCATAAACACGCCCCCATCATCATCATCATCATCATCGTTCATCCATTAACCATAAACATCCATGATTTCGACCGTTTTAGGACCACCCATTTGAACAGACTTGGACCCAGTGACCATTTTAACCAACTCTTTTAACCCATACTATGAATAACCAAACCATACAAAATAATGCCATGTGCCTGACAAATCACAAAACAACAATTAGGTGTCAATGTCAAATCATGATCAGGGTGATGGTTGTGTTTGGAATAAAGCTTTTCGGGATACTTTATTAGAGATACATGTGAACACATTTGCAAAGATGATCTGAACGGTTTTTATCTCATGAAAGAACAATTACAGTTGTCTTTGGTTTAGTTAAAGCTATTTTTATTTTATTTTAGCTGCACAGAAACAAAAATTTTGGATATCGAGGGTTTAGTACACAAATGTTGTAAGTGAATTTTTCAGAAAAAGTAAGTTGTATACACTAACATATAATTTTATAAAAGATCTTTTCTATTTACCCAAGTAGCAAGTAAAATATTAAAACACAAAGATGCTAGCTCCATTTTTCAATCGTCTTAAGGATTTTTATACTAGAAATATGGCAAAATTTTCTACGTTTGTATCGAATAATTGAAGCTAGTTTGAATTAAAGCGGCTTTTAAACGTGGCTTCAAAAAAGCGATATAACGCGCTTGAGAGTGACTTGAATCGTTCAAGTCAAGCCTAAAAATAAGTAGGGTTGACTTCACTGAAGCCGATTTGAAACACCATATAAACGATTTAAGCGGTCTTAATAACCGCCAAACTTCAGATGAATGCTTCCTCGAACGTCATCAGTGTCAACTTCATGTATGATTTCGACATTTTTATAAAAAATTCGAGTTGAAAAACAGGTGAAAAAACTTTAAAACACGCTCACACCAACAACAGGACACAAAACGGGACAAAATAAAAAGTGTGGTTTGTTTTTCATTTGATGTCCACTGTGAAGTTGGATGCAAAACTGCCGCATGCGTACGGCGATGGCCTGAAATGTGCTTGAACTCAATTTTCAATCGACTTTCCAGCCACCGAAATAAACACGTAGACTTGGAAATCGCTTCAAAGTCGCTTTGTTTTTAAGCCAGCTTGAACTATTCGATATAAACGTAGTCATTTTAAATTTTAAAGCTCATACAACTTAAAAATTCATTTTTGTACTTAAAACATTTATGAACTAGACCATCGATAAGTAACTTGGAAAAAAAAATTACCCGTTTTCTTATACACTCACTTAAAAATAACTAAAAAAATCAGGTGATTACAAATAATTAAGTATAAGTGTACGGTCCGTTTCTCTCTTTATCTATTAGCTCTACTTAAAAAGATGGGAAGCTTTTTAAACGTTAGGCTACCGTAAATGATGTAAAATGTTTTTTGCATGTTCGTGCCGACCGAAATATTGGATCGGACTTGGGTTTGTTTCAGACGCAAATTTAAATTATGCGGGAATTATTGTTTTTAAGTAGTTCTTTTAGTTGTAACTTAAATGTTCGATTAATTGCCTCTTAAGTTGATTATGATTAAGTTAAGAAGTATGCTGTAACTCATTTTTCTATTCATTAGTAGATTTTTTTATATATTTTTTATTTAGAGCAAAATAGAAAATATCTGAAGTCCGCTTCTGTTTTTTTTCTGACTTCGCCAACAAATGAATTATAGATGGCGTTTTGGCTTAATCCCTTTTATGTCTTTACTACAATTTTAATTAGGTTTTAAAAAGATTAGATAAGAAAGTCTTATGATACTCCTTATTGCTGAGATTTTCTACTTTCATGAGATAAAAACAAAAAGAAGGCCGATCAAAAATACCCAATAAATTCAGAAATCCTTACTTTAAAATCGAATTTTAAATGGATTTATACAGAATAATATGTTGATCATTAAGATTGTGAATTATTAGGTGATTTTAGGAAGAATAGTTAAAATAAATCAATTTATTAACTTTAAAATACAAGGTGGTAAAGTTGTAAAAATAATTTTGCATGGTCATGGAGCATTAACCTACACTACTCAAAAGATTATCGCATATGCTCGATTTCTTTCATAAGCTTTAATACAAAAATGCTTTGATTTAAATGGCCAAATCTCTTTTAATAATTAAGTTATTAAGACAATTAAAAAAGAAAATGTTAAGAAAACGTGAAGATATAACTTTATATTAACCGTTGTTTTTACTGTTAGCAATACATCCTACGAGGTGATAAAAAAATTGAAAAAATGAATAATTTTTATTTGCCCTATATAATCTGCTGTTAAAAGGGAGAAATCTCATTTGTTAATAATTTATACCCTTACCCATTTCTGATATTTTATAATCACAAATTTGACTACTCCCTTTCAACAGCACATCATACAGGGCGATTCAAAATTAATCGAGCATATGCGATAATTCTTTTGAGTAGTGTATATCAAAGAATACTAATCCATAGAATGTCACAAGTGAGATTTCAGCGTACCCTGAAATTTTAGTAGCCACCGGACCAATCAGAAAATTGGTCGATGACCATGTCGAGTTTCTATTGGTCGATTGGACTACTTTCGCTATCTGGTGGTCAGAGTAGGTACTAAAATTTCAGGATACGCTAAAATCTCACTTGTGACGTTCATTGGATTACCATTCTTTGCCTATATGCATAAACTTAGGAAATCATTGCTAAGGACAAACAATAACTGAAAAGTAAAAAAACGATTATTATTAAAAAAGAATAACATTTTTTTTTTTGGAAATAATACGGTATAATCACTAGAAGGGAACGTCCATTAATCACGTGATGTTTCTTTAACCTCCTCTCCCCTGGTAATACTTGAGGAGGTTTTAAACTACCTCCTCCCATCCCCTATCACGTGTATTTTGTAGTACAAAATATATTAGTATTTTTTTTTACAATATTATCATTAAATAAAAGTAAGCATAAAATAATTTTATTTTAGAAAATAAAAAACCGTTATAAAAAATATTCAGATAGACATTAAATTCGCACACCTCCCACCCCCTGATGTTTAGTGTTTTTTTTCCCGAGCCCCTCCCCCGTTTAAGCCTTACGTGATTGGCGACCCCTCAAGCCCTAATTGTAATTCTAATTGGGTAAAAATAAAACCACAACTGATAGTAGAGTAGAGTAGAGTAGAGTAAGATATTAATAGGAATACGAAACATTATCATCATAACATGTTTTTTTTTATAAAGAGCAAAAAATATGGCCGATTAATTTTACAAAGCTGTGTAAAAACCATACTTAAGTATTTCTAAAACAACAAATAGTTTACTATTTATTATTTGTCTTTTTATTGGCGTTACTTTATTTAATAGTTATTTATTAGATAAGAGTTAGTATTACATATAAGTCACGCAAGAAAGTTCAATCCTCGAGCCCGAAGGGCGAGAGGTAATTTTCTTAAGTGACTTATATGTAATAACTCACGTGTCTAATACAAAATTTTATCCAACACTGTATAAATCGTTTTTAATATCGAAAATAATTTGAAAACGTCATCCATTATTTGTTACTTGTCATTGTCAACACCAGCAACAAAATTTTGTATTGTCTATATCTCACTAGTGAGCTAAAGGTGGTACTTTAGCTCACTAGTGACTTATAGTGTACACTTTATATCCTCAAAATCTGACTAATTATGTAGACATATATGTAAGTGTTGGATAAAATAAATTTACGTCTGGGCCTATCCTAGCATTGATCCCGAATGTTGCCGAATTGATGATTTTTGGCATTCGGAGGTTTTTGGTGCGCTAATTACGTATCTGAAGGAATGATCAGTCGACGTTCTGGTTAGTTTTGGTTAGTTAACGCTAGTTTTCATTAGAGACATTTTGCACTTATTTTGCAATTCCGTTGTGGTTAACGTTATTCTGAGACTGCGCAGTAACGCAAACATGATCCGTTATCGTTATTAACCATGCCGGACTCCTTTAATTACGGATGAATACCGAAGAGCTTATCGTTATCGTTATTGTTAAACTGCGTGGTTGCCGGATTGTAGAAATTTTAATATCAATTATTTAAAAGGTTAAAATTTTAATGCCGTATTAATTAAAATATCATTTATACATAGGCTCTAATTAGCGAAAAATCTATAGCAGTAATAAAAATCAAATAGTGTTAAGAAATTAAAACGGACTTGCACTTTTACGGATATTCTAAATCAGTAATTAATTTAGATGTTACAATCTGGCACACTTGCTTTTTATTCTACTACCAAACCTAACCTTACTTTTTGTGTTTTGCTTATACTGTATTGTTTGCATCTACTTTAAAAAACGAAATCAACAGAAGTGTTTGCATATATTTAAATATCAATTTATATCTTATGAAGAATAAAAGTAAATACTGATTTTTCGTTAACTTTAAAATCAGTGAACCACAGGCAAAAATAAGGTTATGTGTCGAAAGCGCAGACGCAAGATAAATTTCTTAAAGAGGCTGCAAAATCTCTGTCTAAAACTGCTGCCGTAATCGTTATGTTTAATAACGATAACCATAAGGAGGCCAAAAACGTCTGTTATTTTAAGAGGTGTGGTTAACGTTATTCTGAGACTGCGCAGTAGCGTCAAACATGATCCGTTATCGTTATTAACCATACCGGACTCCTTTAATTACGGATGAATACCGGAAGAGGACTTATCGTTATCGTTATTGTTAAACTGCGTGGTTTGCCGGATTGTAGAAATTTTAATATCAATTATTTAAAAGGTTAAAATTTTATTGCCGTATTAATTAAAATATCATTTATACAAAGGCTCTAATTAGCGAAAAATCTATAGCAGTAATAAAAAATCAAATAGTGTTAAGAAATTCAAACGGACTTGCACTTTTACGGATATTCTAAATCAGTAATTAATTTAGATGTTACAATCTGGCACACTTGCTTTTTATTCTACTACCAAACTTAACCTTACTTTTTGTGTTTTTGCTATACTTTACTGTTTGCATCTACTTTAAAAAAACAGAAATCCAACAGAAGTGTTTGCATATATTTAAATATCCAATTTATATCTTATGAAGAATAAAAGTAAATACTGATTTATCGTTAACTTTAAAATCGGTGAACCACAGGCAAAAATAAGGTTATGTGTCGAACGCAGACGCAAGATAAATTTCTTAAAAGAGGCTGCAAAATATCTGTCTTAAACTGCTGCCGTAATCGTTATGTTTAATAGGTTTGTTCCCGCAGTTTAACAATAACGATAACGATAAGCTCTTCGGTATTCATCCGTAATTAAAGGAGTCCGGTATGGTTAATAACGATAACGGATCATGTTTGCGTTACTGCGCAGTCTCAGAATAACGTTAACCACAACGGAATTGCAAAATAAGGGGTGCAAAATGTCTCTAATTTAATATATCAGAATTAGTTGTAAATGTAGCTTTAGGAGGTCCGGAATCATGTGACTGCCGACAGACCAATGCCATTTTAATATTACCGTTACGTGAGTCCGGCTCAAGAAAAATAAACTTTTTAATGAGGAGCACAACCCCATTTAAGCCCATATTCGCTAAATTTTGTGACGTAATCTTTTCCCGAAATTCTTTGTTTACAATCGTACTGGAAGCTTTTTTCGAAGTTTTGGTGTTATTTTTTTGCTTTTTAATCATTGGACTTTTATATATGTTTAGTTTTACTGTTTATAGTTAAATTGAATAGTTATTAGTACTGCAGTTACAGAAAATTGTAAATCCTGTAGAACAGGGGTCACTGACCTTTGTATATTTTTTTTTTAAGGGGATTTACGTTTAAATCGTTATTAAGGGTAAGATATTACTTTTTGTAATGTTTTTTAAGTGATTTTATTTTATGGTATGCAAGTATTGATTTATTTTGTCAGAGATAACAAAAATATCATGGCAAAAAAGGTGACGTCACAAACATACCATATATTTTCGGACAAATATGAAAAATCAAGCGCTCCTTATTAAAAGCTTATCTCCTTTGAGTCCGGCTCTCCATATATTCCGTATACAATAATTTAACCCAAGTGAGAACTAGGCACAAGTGTTTTATTAGCTTTGTTCGCGGGTTCGATTCTGAACCGGTTCTGGGACTATTTGCATGCGCAGTGAATAAAGCAGCGTTCGCGGTTAGTAAAATCCTGAATTTTTAGTAACAGTTCTGTGTTCGCGGGTTACAATGGAATCAGTTCGTTACCGGTTCGTAACCTGATTAGCAGTCCAGGGAGTTTTGTTGGAACTAAAAGTTCAGTTCGGAATTTCATGCGCATTGTCGACATGGTCAGCTGTTTTCTGTTTTAGTGGTACAGAAATAAACCGTTGTATTACAGTTTATTTATTTCTGCCACTTTTTATGCGGATTAATATACCTGTTGAATATTTTTTTTATATTTTTGTGATTCTGAGCGTATATAAACAAAGGATTTTTAATTGTATTCCGTATGAATGTACGTATGCAATAAAATAAATAAAGATTTAATTAAAAAATATAGACGATATTACAAGATTTTACCATTTCTTGTTGTTTGAATTTTATCTTTAGTTAAATACACATACTTATGTTAAAAACGAGAGGAGGCAGGGAATCCTCGTCTTCCGCCGAGAGACCTCGAGTGGCTTTCGACAGTATAACAATTTACGTTTTTGTTTAAATTTTTTTTTGTGTAGTATCCAATTTAACCATGAAAAATCCTAACCAAAAGGCTAGGTTAGAATACATCCTCAGCTGTATAGAAAATCGTTCGCAGTAAATAAAAATTCCGAACTAATAAATAACTAGACATGCGCTTTAAAACAATTCTAAACCAGTTCGGTTCTGGTTCAGAATCGGTTCATTACTAGACCCGCGAACAAAGCTATTAAAAGATCATTTACTTTTAAAGACGACGTATTCTCATTCATATCCAACGAATCCAGTTCATGACCCGCCAACGGGTCAAAATAATTTTGTTTACATCAACCCAAAAAGCCAAATAGAAAAATGACATTAAATTAATAACAATTTAAAATTTAAAACGACCAGCAGCACGACAACTAAACCGTTTAATTGGCCGACTGGGTAATTTTGTTAGACCTTCGTTTTTATAGAACAATGAACATGAAAACACATTTCGTGATAATGCGATAAAATGTGAGAAAAAAATGACAATGAATGCGTGTAAAACCAAAAACAATATTTGTTTAAGTTTATAGGGAAAAAATATTTATTAATAATCCTGAATTTTTGAGTTATGACACTATTTTAAGTGTATGACCGATCTAAAAGATCCCTAAAATGTTCAATAAAACTGCCGTGTAGCAAGGTTAGTTATATATTTACAAGGTTGCGACACATCCTCAACTTTTAGGCGGTTCGAGGTCGGGCACGCAAGGAAGGGCACTCCACGGAGAAAGTTGGCAAGACTGGGCAAAATCAAAGCTAAAGATAAATCCAGTGGCGTCTAGAATTTGCGTATTTCATTTTTGCATAGTTTTGGAGGTGATATTTGTTGAAAGATGTAATTCCAAATGCTTTTTATTTAAAGTAAAAGAATTTACAACTTAATAATAATTAAAAACTGTTGTGTAAACGGTTGTTCTACTACTACAATAACCTGGATCTCGGCACTGAACAACATGGCCGAAAATGGGATGTGACGATCAGTCAGCATGTATGGCCGAATGTCGCGACCTCTATAGACCGACTTTGCCGTGTAGCTGCAAGACAAATATCAAAGTCGGTTTTATATAGGGTCGCGACATTCGGCCATATTGCTTTGACATGTTATGACGTCACATCCCCCATTTTTCGGCCATGTTGTTCAGTGCCGGAGATATACAGTTTATTGTATTAGTAGAACAACCGTTTACCCAACAGTTTTTAATTATTATTAAGTTGTAAATTCTTTTACTTTAAATACAAAACATTTGGAATTACATCTTTCAACAAATATCACTTCCAAAACAATGCAAAATGAAATGCGCAAATTCTAGACGCCACTGGATTGATCATCGGCTTTGATTTTACCCAGTCTTGCCAATTTTTCTCCGTGGAGTACCCTTCCTTGCGTCCCCGACCTCGAACCGCCTAAAAGTTGAGGATATGTCGCAACCTTATAAGTATAAACTAACCTTGGGCAAATATCGCCTGCCGTATTTGTATTGTACTGTAGCATTAAACACTAAACAGTGCGCGTGAGCAGATATAAACCACTTCAATTTAAATTTAATTATACAGAGTGTTCACGGATGGAAAACCTGTTAATTTTTTTATTATAATTATTTAAAAAAAAGACTTTTCTTCACATAGCTTTTTCCTTTACCTGAAATGCTAAAAGCTGTAATAAAAATCGCCGTAGGATATACAGGGTGGTTTAATATCGCAAAGTATTACTTTGAGGAATAAAAATGTAATTTTTTAAAACTACTTAATTACACAGCATAAAATGGTAATCAAAACTTAATTTTTCTTTATAATTCGGAGAAAACAAAAAACTCTTTTAGGGCAAACGCGTTAAAAAATCGATCGCCCTATAATATACAGGCAGATTGAAAATAACGAAGATGGTTTGGCAAATAAAATAATAAACATTTTTGTTACTACTTAATTTATTAAAAAAATATTAGAAATTTCAACTGTTAAATAAATATAAACTTTTTGTATTACTACTTACACAAATTTTATATTGATAAAGTTTGCATTGAAAAAGTATAGCAAATTATTTATAAAAATTTTTAAATTCAGTTTCTAATTATTCCCCAGTTATCATAAGCGATAAGAAAAAAGTTTTTTTGATTTTTTTAAATTCTATTTATTGAATTAAGTACTTTTAAAAATATATTTTTACATTTTTTTAAATTTTTCAAAGTAATATTTTGGCGATTTTAAAGCACCCTGTATTTTATAGGGCCATTTTTATTACAGTTTTGAGCAATTCAAATAAAGCACAAATTTTTATGAAGAATTTTTTTGAAGATATGTTCTGTAGTTTGGCGGATTCATTTAATGGATGGTATTTATTTGGGTACACGCCAAAATAAAATTAAAAGTACTAAAAAACCAAAAAAAAATTAAACAAGTAAAAAGATAATTAAAAATCGACGTTTCGGTGGCAAATCTGCCACCGTTGTCAAGACAAATGGAATAAAAATAATAAAAATAAAAACTTACTATTATTTAGGTTTTAAAATTCACAATTTTTATGTTTTTATAAGAGATTCTGAAAACTTTGACATTAAATGTCAAAACATTTTTAATTATCTTTTTTACTTGTTTAAATTTTTTTGGTTTTTTAGTACTTTTAATTTTATTTTGGCGTGTACCCAAATAAATACCATCCGATTAAAGAATTTTTTTTTCGAAATATTAAAGATAAAAAATTACAGGTATAGTTAAGTCTAACCATGGACACACTGTATAAAAAACACATTTTTAAATTTCGATTTTTTTTTACAGTACTGTTTAAAATATGGTTTTTGGTTTGGTACAACGCATGTAGGTTTACCTAAAATCAAATTCATTTGCCTCCCTAAAATAAAAAAGAACGGATGAATTTAGGAGAGATGAAAAATTATTTCCTTAAAAACCTGAACTTTTTTTTCGATACCACAATACGCAAGAAAAGATTGACATCTTAGAAAAAAATAAAGAAAGAATATTTTGCCAAGAAAACATTATTAATTTTAAATCACTTATATAGAGTTTCGAGAACCAAAAAATACAATTAAAACTCTTGTTTTTTTCAAAGGTTATAAACGGAATATTTTGCATAATATTTTTAACAAAACTAAAAAATACATTGCATAAATAATTTTTGAAGTTTTCGTATGTTTGTCTAAAAAGTTGCAGCAATTCCGGTTCTGACAAATTTTGGTATACGGGAGCGATGATCACGAATCTAAAACAATTTATCCATCCTCAAACTTACATTATTTTTACTATATTATCCCTTCTTTGGTAATAGTTCGATATAGCGGTTTTCGCTATTATAAGAGATTTTTGAAAAATTCTTTTTCAGAGCGTTTCTATAGGTCGATTATGACACAAATCTGTGTGCGCGTTTTCCAAAATCCATTTCTTTAATTTATTATTAATAAAAACATATTACGGGACGGTGGAGTGAACAGGGGTGCTGGGTGGGGACGAAACAGTAGAAATCCTACATTAAACGCCCAAAAACAGTATTTCACAGTACACACCGCACTTTCTGTTTACAAAAATGTCCAAAAAATTGTTTAAAAAATTAGAAATAAATAATAGTACAACAATCCCGCCATGGCTGTCACTGCATAAAAAAGAAGAGTTTGCAATAGAACTGCAAATGTCTTGCGATGTTGCCAAATAAAGTGAGAAAGTGTCAATAGCTTAAAAGGAAGATACAGGACAAACTTCATATGAAAAATTCAGTTATTCCTTCTTCTTATTATAATTTGTAGACAAAAAAGGAAAATTCCTAAACATAAAGAAGGAGGCATTTCTACAAAAAATACCATTGTTTCTTATGGAAATGGTGGATAATCCCCGAAATAGGCTTGGTGTTAATTCTTCATACGAAGTTTGGCAACGCTGCTTCTATCAAGACTGTCATTTTCATAATGACGAACTTCATGTTATCAGCTGACCAAAATGAATGGGCTTATTTTTCTTCTTTAATTATTAATGGCGGACGAGATATCTCATATGTGTGGGATAGTTTTTCGAAAAATTTAATACTTTTCAAAATTAATTTACATTTTCATGTGCCCCGAGTGCAGTGTATTAATGTTTTCTTGTGTTTGACGTTGGATTTATACTGTTTTGTCCCCACCCAGCACCCCTGTTCACTCCACCGTCCCGTAAATATGTTTTTATTAATAATAAATTATAGAAATGAATTTTGGAAAACGCGCACACAGATTTGTGTCATAATCGACTTATAGAAACGCCCTGAAAAAGAATTTTTCAAAAATCTCTTATAATAGCGAAAACCGCTATATCGAACTATTACCAAAAATAAATTATTAAAATAAGTAGAACACTGTCCTGTACCAACTCTCATCTCCCAGGTGGTACCTATTTTATATTACACTTGTTTACTGAAATCAAAAGTTCTAAACACTGACACACCTTGTATTTACCCATATCAACGAATAAAAAAAGCAAAAGAAAAACAACACAATCTTTTAGATACAAATAAAACGGCAATTTAAAAATAATATCAAATATTGTTATCTCACTTTCTCCCATGTTTAAAAGCATTTGTTTGTTATTTTATTAACGCCAACTGAAATGTGAACAAGTTAGATCAATCAGCGAGTTCCAAACGTAAATAAACAGTACGAAAATTAGTACCGAAATTTCAATTTTTCAAATTTTCGTCCAAGTGCGAAACGAACCGCCACGACCTTTGCTTCTCTTAATTATTTTCACAAATACCTCGGCAGTAATTAAATAATATACCCAGTTCATTATCACATTTGTTGAAACTAACAACCGACTCAATATTGTCCAAAGTTTCCAAGTTAACTAGTGTGATTTAAAAATGTTTTTTTCCATATGAGGACCTCAATTACAATTCGATAAATTAAATTAGTTTAATTTTAACAAGGTAGTTGAGTTTGAAATCTCGAAAATAACAGTGTTGTTTATTAACTTCAAGTGGCCAAACAACAAACATGGCTGAGGAATTTGCTAGTGATAATCGGGCGAATTTAATCCATAAAAACTTCTCTTTAGATGGTAAGTTTTTGTTTTATACATTCCGAATTTAACTACTGCTAACTAGAAGTGAGTAAACAAGTTTTGTTTGAGTTTTATCATTGTTTGCCTTGAAATAATCAGTAAATGCTTTAAAAACTTGGCCTATTTTGGTTTTCTTATCAATTGTGCATGCGATATTGTATTTAAAGTTTGTGGTAATAAAACAATAATTTCTATTAATTATGCGTTGGAAATACCTAATAAACACAGAATAATGAGTTGCCAGTTGATTTTTGTTGGTCATACACATTTTTTTATACAACACCATATATTCTATAGGCTATAAAGTGATAAATGGATTTTTTTTTAAACTGCAAATGATTTTTGCACCATATGGGAAAACTCTTATCCTTATTCTTAATTTTATATAAAAAGTATTTTTGGTAATAGCTCGATATAGCGGTTTTCACTATTATAGGAGATTTTTGAAAAATTCTTTTAGGGCGTTTCTATAGGTCGATTATGAAACAAAACTGTGTGCGCGTTTTCCAAAATCCATTTCTATAATTTATTATTAATAAAAACATATTTACAGGACGGTGGAGTGAACAGGGGTGCTGGGTGGGGACGAAACAGTAGAAATCCTACATTAAACGCCCAAAAACAGTATTTCACAGTACACACCTGTTTACAAAAAGGTCCAAAAAATTGTTTAAAAAAATTAAAAATAAATAATAGTACAACAATCCCGCCATGGCTGTCACTGCATAAAAAAGAAGAGTTTGTAATAGAATTAATTGTAAAATGTCTTGCAATGTTGCCAAATAAAGTGAGAAAGTGTCAATAGCTTAAAAAAAAAGGAAGATACAGGACTAAATTCATATGAAAAATTAAGTTATTCCTTCTTCCTATTATAATTTGTAGAGAAAAAGGAAAATACCTAAACATAAAGAAGGAGGCATTTCTACAAAAAATACCATTGTTTCTCATGGAAATGGTGGATAATCCCTGAAATAGGCTTGGTGTTAATTCTTCATAAGAAGTTTGGCAACGCTGTTTCTATCAAGACTGTCATTTTCATAATCACGAACTTCATGTTATCAGCTGACCAAAATGAATGCGCCTATTTTCCTTCTTTAATTAATGGCGGACTCATATGTGTGGTATAGTTTTTCGAAAAATTTAATACTTTTCAAAATTAATTTACATTTTTCATGTGCCACGAGTGTATTAATGTTTTCTCGTGTTTGACGTTGGATTTATACTGTTTTGTCCCCACCCAGCACCCCTGTTCACTCCACCGTCCCGTAAATTTGTTTTTATTAATAATAAATTATAGAAATGGATTTTGGAAAACGCGCACACAGATTTGTGTCATAATCGACCTATAGAAACGCCCTGAAAAAGAATTTTTCAAAAATCTCTTATAATAGCGAAAACCGCTATATCGAACTATTACCGTATTTTTTATAAAAGGTCTGTATGGTTTAAAACCTAAAATGTAATCTTCAGATATTAATTGTTTCAACAAAACACACCGTGTGTGTATATTATAAGCCTATTTACATACGTTTTTGTCAAAAAATATGAACTTTGATCAAGAGAAAAGTACCTTTTACTGGTTTATTTAAAAACACATTTTTTCTGCGATAACAAGCATTTCTGTGACTTTTCGCTGTTCTGACAGTTCTTGCTTCTTGCATTACATATTACAGTTTAAAATAAAAAAAAATTTCTTGAAAATGGACAAGTTGGCATATTTAAATGGTTGTGCTGATCCTAAACATCTTTCCTTTATAAAAATTTTCGATGTGAAAATAGAAGTACTTTCCCTCTTGAGCAAAATTTATATTTTTTGACATAAATTGTACAACATTGAATTAATTAATATCTGATAATTGCTTCTTGGGTTTTTAGGACCATGTAGAACTTTTTTTTAAGGTAATTTTGTAGAAACCTGCGGCAACCCGATTTTGACGAAATTTGGTATACGGAGGTTTTTTGGGGCGCTGATCACGAATCTGAAGAATTTTTTGGCGGAAACGTTTCGTTCTTGAGATATTCATCATCAGACTTGAATTTTAAACTAATCCTATTTTACAATATTCCCCCTTCTTTTTGCACACAATTCTTGATTTGAAGCTAAAGTGGCACACAATATTTGATTTTCACCTTTAAAACCCCGTTTTTACGTATTTTACATTATTTTTGCATTAAATTGCATAGCTATACTTTAAATCATTTTCAATCCCAGTGTGCCATGAAGCCCTATGTGTATGTATGGTTGCCGTATTATCAAAGAAAAGCCACGCAATTTAATGCAAAAATAATGTAAGAAACGTGGAAAAATGGGGTTTTAAAAGGTGAAAATCAAATATTGTGTGACACTTTAGCTTTAAATCAAGAATTGTGTGCAAAAAGAAGGGGGAATATAGTGAAAATAGGCTTAGTTCAAATTTGAACTTTGATGATGAATATCTTGAGAACAAAACGTTTCCGCCAAAAAATCTTTCAGATTCGTGATCAGCGCCTCAAAAACCCCAGTATACCAAATTTCGTTAAAATCGGAGTTGCCGCAGGTTTCTAGAAAATTACCGTGTATTTTTTTTTTTTAAAGTTCTGTATGGTCTAAAACCCAAAATGTAATCTTCAGATATTAATTTTCTCCAGTGGTATACTGCCATTCAATGGAAAAACAACGTATGGTATCTTAAAAAATATGAATTTTGATCAAGAGAAAAGTAGGTACCTGTATTTTTCATATTGTCAAAAAGTTTTACAAAGAAAAGATTTTTAGGATAAAAAAAGAAAAATAGCTCTTAAATATGCAAATTGGTTTATTTAAAAATCACCTTTTTTCGAATACCTGAAATACCTAAAATTGTACTGAAAACGACCAAAATATAAACAGAAAATATTGGGAAAAGTGGATATATTCGATTTTACCTTCCTGCTCCTCAATTATAATAAAATAATGTAATTAAAGAACCATTTTAAGTATATTTTTTTGGCAAAATATTCCTATTTATAACCCGACAACCAAAACAAAAAAATTAAGCATACATCCATATCATCCACTTACCGATCTTTCCTACTATCGGCTCCCCGGCCGTGATCTCAGGGCAATCTCTGTAGAAGTGACCGTTGTATCCACACTGGTAGCAACGCATGTTATTCGAGTAGTACCGGCGGCCTTGACCCCTTGTCCTAGGTCGCGCGTAAGTCACCCTTATGAGACAACCACATACTTCCCTTTGGTACAAAAAAAAAATCAAAATTACATTTGATATCGATTCATTTCCCCTGGAGACCACTTACACTCCATCGCAAGCTTTCAGGGCAACTGCGGCATCTTTTAGTCCTTGTAAACGGCAAATCCAGAAACAGGGGGTGCTATTGGTCAGCCAGACCTCTTTTAATTCGCCATAAGGGCAAAGACCTTTTCTAGATCGCTACGTCGAACATCATCTCCTAGTAATGAATTTTTGCATAAATATTTGGGCATTTTTTCTGTATCGAGCACATCGCCGACTTTATTAGAAATTGGTCCACATGATTTTATTGGGTCGCTGATTGGAAAAATAAATGTGAAGTGATTTTTTGTAGTACAGTATGTCCACAGATGGACTTTACAATAGGACAAATGGATCAAAATTTAAATGTTGAAGAAAGTCATCTATGGCAACTGCATTTACATTCTTGAAAAAAATAAGATTCACATTAAAAAATTTGTTTTGTTCTGTACAGGGGCTCCAAAAAGTACAAAAATGTGAAAATGGACCAAAGAGACTGCTTTTATTTTTAATAATTCAGCAAAATGACAAATAAAAAAGGTTTTCAGATTGGAATAAGGATCCCAAATATGAAATTTCACGTACATGGTTTAAATAAACAATTTGTTTGATGTCAAAGTTTTTTTAAATATATTTGAAAACAAAAATGTAAAAATTAAGTATAAAAGGTGTAAACCATGAATTAATAAAAATATGACAATAAAAAAAAATTGTTTATTTCATGTGAAATTTTAGATATGGGATCCTTATTCAATTCTAAAAACATTTTTTATTTCACATTTTGCTGAATTATTAAAAATAAAGACATTTTTCTATTGGTCTGTTTTCTCCATTTTTGTAGTTTTTGTACCCCTTTCAAACCCCTAACCCCTATACGGGTGTTCATTTAAAACTTTCCACTCAAGTTATCTTCGAAACGAGACAGATTTGAGAAAATCGCCGAAACACGTCAAGATATTTATTGAGGGGAACGTTTTTACAAAAATTGGACGGCGCCCCTTTAACCCCTTAACCACCAGGGCCACCACTCCAAAATTCTTAAATGAGAAGGCGGGTCGAGTGATACATCATTTTAAAGTCCTGACGAGTAGCTTTATAACCCTAGAATATGAAGTCAATATCTTCACCTATTACAAAATGGCGGTACTTAAATTACCTAAATACCTGATTTGGACGGCCATATTTCGAAACTAATAAAGTTAGATGTACCTAATGTGGTGTTTTCTTAAAGCTCTTTTAAATGTCTTTTACTGGTGAATTTTTTTATTTAAGAACCCTGTATATTATTTTACCATTAAAAAGATCTTTAAATGAGCTTTAAGAAAATACAACATTAAGTACATCTAACTTTATTAGTTTCGGAAATATGACCATCCAAATCAGGTATTTAGGTAATTTTTAAAGTACCGCCATTTTGTAATAGGTGAAGATATTGACTTCATATTCTAGGGTTATAAAGTACTCGTCAGGAGCTTTAAATGATGTATCACTCGACCCGCCTTCTCATTAAAGAATTTTAATAAAATATCATTATAATCAGTGTGGTGCCTGATAAGTAAACATTTACCCAAAATTCCTCTGTATACCAAATTTTATTAAAATCGGCGATGAGTCTGATTACCAATATCTGTTTAAAGAACGGACTGATTATGAGTACCTATATCAGCAATGTGAAGTCTGTATCCATCAGTATCACTGCTACGGCTTCGAGATCTCGAACGGGAACGGCTTAAAGAAGAACTCATGCTTCGAGAGCGGCTCTTCTTGCTGGCGCTGCTCACAGACCGACTTCGGCTTTTCGATTTTGCGGGGCTCGTCATTTTGTGGGGTTATGCGTCTGAAAATTTCCGAACATGCAATAAGCCTTTACGAGACCCACCCAGTAGTTTATAATATAGAGTAAGCCGATATACTGAGTTATATAATTTAGTGCCGTTTTTAAACTTTTCTTTATACATAAAAAACAATTAATATTATGTTGAAACGTGGTAGGTATCAATACAAACATAAACAAAAAAATTGTACTTACCAAATAAATGACGCAAGAATACTGGAAAAACCGGGCTCGATTAGTAATACACCACAATTACGCCCTACCAAAAGAAGCCTAGAAAATAAATTAGTTTGCTTATCGATTTTAATAAACGAACACGTATTGCGAAAATGCGTATTATCACGCTGACATTAAAATGGCGTCTGACACGAAGTTAGACCGAGATCAGCGAGATCATCTTTTTTGTTCGTGGCGGTGGATACCAGTGGGGAAAAATCTGGAAATATATTTTTAGCAACAAGGTGACTGTTGCTAATGTTCTATATTTCTTTTACGTTACGGGTTGGCGTAGTTGACGTAGCAAGACATAATTATTTTGATAAGTTACATAAAGACGAAACAAAGACGCTTAAAGTAGCAAGTCTGCTTCTAATAGGTGCATGCTTTATGTTATATTTTTAAACGGTAGTTGTCAACCTCGCTCAGTTAGCAAGAAAGAGTTAGACCGATAATTTTGTTTGGTTAGATAAAGACGCCACTAAAAATTAAGGCGGCTGTCCCAAATATTTCACGTATACCTCCTAACTTCATATCTTAATATGTCATTTTTATGCAAATATGCCAATGTCGTAAATATTGTGCCGTAGTTTACATTTTTACAATTTTTTTTGCAAAACAAACATAAATAACAAAAATGGGTAACGCAGGTAGCAGTGGACCATCACGAGAGAGACAAAAAATCTGGAGAGACAGCACCGTCATCCCCGCAAAGGAAGGCCAGGCCTTTATTTTCGATAGGACTCGGACAAATTGGGGTACCAGGGGTCCCATGACGACGAGGAGCCCTACTTTACAAAGCCCATAGTGACTTATAATAGACCAAGAGCTAATACAGGTACGGACGTTTTGATTTTGGATAATTTAAAGTATAAGTTTATGATGGACAAGGTTAAATATAGATTTTTACAAAGAAACATTTATTTTACAAAAAAGACAATTCATTTTGGTTTACCATTTTTTAAAATCTGTCTTTTGTGCTACTATTGTACTTTTTTTTTAGTTTCTGAAGGAACTACTATACCAAGCCAGACAACAACAAATAGTAAAACTCCAACAGTCTTTCGTTGGGAAGGTAATGTTTTTCTTAGAGTATAAAATCTACTAGATAAAATAAATATTATCTTTTCTTTAAAAATAATATATCCCTATAAGTTTAAAAGTGTTTTTTATATTTTTTTTTCTTTAGGTGGTGGAAAAGAAGTTGCTATTTCTGGATCATTTTCAAACTGGGAGACTATTCCGATGGTCAAAAGTCATGGGGATTTTGTAACTATTGTAGATTTACCAGAAGGGGAGCATCATTACAAGTACTATGTTGATGGAGAATGGAAAATGACCCTCACAATAGGATTGTGGATGGAGAAACTCCAGGTAAAGGTAAAGTAGACTATTTTTTCTAAGGCCTTCGAAAATATTGTCTTCTTAAGTATCTATTACCTAACTATGATGTTATAGTCAGTTGATAGAGCCTTAGAGATGAGGTTTAGGGGGCCTATATGTGGACGTGAGAGACTGAATGTTGTTAGATTAGGAAGACTTGTTTCTTTTTATGTCTTCTCTACGAGTTTTATCACTATATGTGTAAAATGTTTGTAAGAAAACAATCTATTGCTGTTTTTAATTTCAGGTGAAAAAATTAACCTGATATCAGTAAAAAATCTGACTTTGAGGTTTTCCAAGCTTTGGCCAAGGATCAAGAGAGTGCAAAAGACGATTCACAAAAGGAATTTTCACAGGAAATACCGGTTTATAAGCCTTGGGAGAAAAATAGTGGCCCGCCCATTTTGCCACCTCATTTGTTGCAGGTTATATTGAATAAGGACACACCATTATCAGTAAGTGTTTTTAGTTTGATAATATCTTGATATTAGAAACTTTTATATAAAAACATTGTTCAAATTATAGGTGTTCCCAAGGTTAGTTTATATTTATAAGGTTGCGACATATCTTCAACTTTTAGTGGTTCAAGGTCGGGGACGCAAGGAAGGGCACTTCACGGAGAAAAGTTGGGTAAAATCAAAGCAGATGATCAATCCAGTGGCGTCTAGAATTTGCGCATTTCATTTTGTGATATTTGTTGAAAGATGTAATTCCAAATGTTTTTTATTTAATGTAAAAGTATTTACAACTTAATAATAATTAAAAACTGTTGTGCAAACGGTTGTTCTACTAATACAATAAACTGTATATCTCCGGCACTGAACAACATGGCCGAAAAATGGGAGATGTGACGTTATAATACGTCAAAGTAATATGGCCGAATGTCGCGACCCTATATAGACTGACTTTGAGGTGTTCCAATAAAATATTTTGTATATTTGATACCAACACTTTTCAGTTATTGCAAGTATAACTTATTGTTTATTTTCCTTTTTAGTGTGAACCCACCCTGTTACCTGAACCTAACCATGTAATGTTGAACCATCTTTACGCCTTGTCCATTAAAGATGGTGTTATGGTACTTAGCGCCACCCATAGATATAGGAAGAAATATGTAACAACTCTGTTGTATAAACCCATTTAAGTCACTGGTTTGTTTTGCAGTATTTTTTGCTGGTTGTATTAAGTTTTTATTTTAAGTAGCCAAAAATTAAATAGGAAAATAAACTAAAGAAAATAAATCGTGATTTACAGAAACATGGTAAAAGAAAGAGCGGCAAAAATATATTACAATGTTTTTACAGTTACAAAGATTTATTGCAGGCGATTTTTGCTGCATTATTCTTGCAGAATAATTAAAAAAGGTGTTTACATATTTAAGTAAGCTGTTAAACCTTATTGTCAAATTAAATTGTATGTATGCAAAAAGTTGCAAACTTTAAAAATATCTTTGAAAATGTTAAAAATGTTTGTACCCCATTTTTTTAATAGTTAGAAAAAACAACATAATTTTTAAGTAATATTTGTTATTCCAGAATATTTATCAATTTTAAGAATAAATGTTTTTAAACTTTGAGGCTTCAAATATTATGGTACATTTTTACTGTTTCAAGTGTGCAAAATTTATTCTTTGTAATATAAAATCTTTATTATATTGTAAATATGAAATAATGAATTACTCGCAAATATATTTTTTAAAGTAGGAAATTACTTGTTTTCTTTAAGACTTGCTAGTTACCTCCTTATACAGAGTGTAATTTAATTGATGGCTAAAAATACAGGATATGATTCCTTAGCTTATTTTAGGAAAAAAGTTCATGTGAACATATGTCCTAAAGGTCTTAAGTTTTGTGCTACAGGGTGCTTAAGTTTAAAGAAAAAATCGTTTTCTTATCATAATTTTTAAACATTGACCTACTACGCAACAATAGGTATTTTTTGATGTGAAAGATTTTTAATTACTTCTACCAGTGGTGTGCAAATGGGATGTATAATACAGGAGATTAAAGAAATATATATACACGGGTGTCCGGGAAAATGTTGGAAATCTCTCGCTCTCGTATCTGGAACAGATGGAAAATAACACGACAAGTTCCTATAAAATTTTTTTCGTTTAAGCCCCCTGCGGAGATATGATCCCCTAAAGGGGGCGGCTAAGAAATCGATTTTTCGTGAATAACTTTTAAAGTGCTCTGTATAATTTGATAATATTTTAGTACGATGCATACTAGTAAAGACCTCTTAAAATAGTGCCCTTGAAACTTATGTCGCTTCTTTGGTTTGCCAGGGACGGACTAGTTTTCGCACATTATTGATAATATTTTTTACGCCCTGTATGGTGAAGACACAAAAAATATGTTTTAGGTAGTTTAAACCTTTTGCTAAAAAGGTACTTGTGTTTGACATCGATAAAATGAGCCGTTTTCGAGGTAAAAGAGTCATTTACAACAAGTTACCTGACCCCACTGACGAGGGACTTCAATACTGAATCCAAAATTACAAATTACATTCTAGAAACTCTCGGGATAAAAGAACAAACGAAATGGGAAGTTCTGGTTAGGCACCACGAGTTTCTCTGTTGGGAGCTGCAAGAGAAGGGACTATACTGGATAATTCGTCGAAGCAGAAGCCGTAAAAGTATCTATAGAAGAGCGATAGATCTACCACAGCTCGACGATGGGCAAGAGAAGGAAGTCTTTGAGTAAGTAAAGGATCATTAATAAGACGAACAGCTCTTCTTTGAATGGCATCAAGAATGCTGAGGGTTGTAGGGGATGCCATTCCCCAAACATGAGAACAATATTCCAGAGAGGGTCGAATTTGGGACACAATCAAAGTGTATAAATTGGAAGGAGAAAAATACTTTTGGCTCGGAAAAGAAATCCAAGCTTTTTTGAAGCCGGGGTGGTTAATATGAACTTTTCTTTCCAAAATGGGCTTAGTATTCATATCCTGTTTATTTAGCAATAAGTTAATTTACACCCTCTATATAATATAATAATAATAAATTATAATTTATCGAATGTATGCATTAAAAAAATACAGTCAAATTAGTTATTTCCATTTTTAATACAAAAACATAGATAAAAAACATAATTCAAAATAAAATAATCATAACAATCTCTTACTAAAATACTGAGAAAATATCTTGAATTTCAAAACCTACACTATTATGCTTTGTTCAAAATTTCTTAAAAACTATATTATCTAATCAACAATAATCAGGGCCGTATTAACTGTTTAAGGTGCCCTAGGCTACAATTTCCGAAGCGCCTATTTTAACCTTTTTTTCATCACCTGAAATAAAATTTGACGATCAAAAAAAAAAAAAGTAATTCCCTCCTTTTCACGCCTATTTCTCTATTTCATTTTAAAGCACCTTATTCACAGAGAAATTAGTCACCGAAAATCCCCACTCAACCTAAACTTTTTTAAAAACTCCCCTGTCTAGCGCCTATTACTCACCTGTCTGGCGCCTATTTTTTCATGGCGCCCTAGGCTGTGACCTAGTCAGCCTAATGGATAATACGGCCCTGACAATAATCCACTGGATCATTATACAGAGTCTGACAAACAGTATGACTCAGGAACAAAATTAAATTTTTTAAAAGGTTAAAAACCTTTTTTTGAAATCACCTCTGCTTACCTAGTAACAAGAAATTCGGCTCGTGAGCGCTGTTTGGGGTATAATTATTATAAAAGTTCAAATAAAATATCAAAGAGTAAGGTTACTTAGCAGGATATCTGAAAGTTATTTAAAAAAGTTGTTTAAAGTTTCATTTTAAGTGGACAATAAGAAAATATAGGTAAGAAATCAGCATATAACCAAAATAACTGGAAAAAAATTGTTGAAATTCAAAAAACAAAATTTTAATCTGTTGTTCCATGTTTAGTTCTCAGATGGGTCCTCAGAGACACCTTTTGTGGAAACGCGCTACTACAGTACTGGCACACATACGGTTTTTCATTGGTATGCAGTCTGATGTGAGTTTTAAGAGCATGGGTGCTAGTGAATCCCTTCTCACAATAAGTACAAACATGTGGTCTTTCGCCAGTGTGTGTGAGCATGTGTCTTTTGAGTTCGTGGACTTTTTTCCACAGAGGGAGCAGGCAATTTTGCGAAAATCCGGATCTGAAAAAGAAAAGTTCATCATGGATTGATGTACATTTTTTAGATACAAACCAAAGTCTGAGAACTCAAAAACACATGCTTAACATACCTATGAAAATTTAGAAAATGTAGGAACATTTTGAAACCTTTTTTTTTGTAAATAAATACTGCTCTTTAACAGAGTTCTGTAGTTAAGAACCCACTATAAACATAAGTTTGAAAGAAAGGGGAGGGAAACTGACTATAAAAAAGTACAAGTTTTATCAGTAAATATTCCTTCTCATTTTCTATATCAATGTTACATAATAACTAAAATATTAAAGAATTGTTTCAAAGAGTGTTCTCAATAGCCTTGTGATTTTTTATTTTTTTATTTTTAAAAAACCTTATTGGAAAAAGGTGCAAATATTAAAATTTGGAGAATGTTTGGTCATTTCACTTAAGTATTATTCCATGCTTGGTTTTTAAATGTGTCACCAATGACACCTTTTGTGGAAACGAGCTTTCACAATAACCACACACGTAGGGTTTTTCATTTGTATGCAGTCTGATGTGCAGTTTGCGCGCTTGCGAAGAACTAAATCCTTTGTTACAGTAATTACAGGCATACGGTTTTTCGCCAGTATGTGAACGCATGTGTTCTTTGAGTTTGCCGACTTTTTTCCACACACGGAGCATGTGCTTCGTAAAGAATCTGGATCTAAAAAAAATATCTGTAGATTTTATGGGTCGTTATAAATTTATTAAAAAGATACAATTGGAAAAATCATTGTACCACGAAAGTTTAACAGAATTTATGTTCTTATTACCATTTTTCATAAACGAAGAACGTCAATATGCCAGCTTTGTGCTAGATCGCCAATTTTTATGTATGTGTGGTGTCAGTTATTCACAGCGTCAAACCTTTAATATGTAAAATAAATATTTGTGGTTCAAAAAGACTAACAATGGTTTATTATCTTCTAGATACATCCTTTGTCTGCACATATTCAAAATTTGAAGACAAAATCTGTTCTAAGTTAGTAGTAAAGATTGTTTATGTAATGTGGTGTTGGTTTTTAAGAGCGTCAGAGATATCAAACTTCAAATAAGTACAATAAATAATTGTGGTTCAAAAAGACTAACAATGGTTTATTTTCTTCTAGATACATCCTTTGTCTGCACATTCAAATTTGAAGACAAAATCTGTTCTAAGTTAGTAGTAAAGATTGTTTATGTAATGTGGTGTTGGTTTTTAAGAGCGTCAGAGATATCAAACTTCAAATAAGTACAATAAATAATTGTGGTTCAAAAAGACTAACAATGGTTTATTTTCTTCTAGATACATCCTTTGTCTGCACACATTCAAAATTTGAAGACAAAATCTTGTTCTAAGTTAGTAGTAAAGATTGTTTATGTAATGTGGTGTTGGTTTTTAAGAGCGTCAGAGATATCAAACTTCAAATAAGTACAATAAATAATTGTGGTTCAAAAAGACTAACAATGGTTTATTATCTTCTAAATACTTCTTTTGTCTACACATATTCAAAATTTGAAGACAAAATCTGTTCTAAGTTAGTAGTAAAGATTGTTTATGTAATGTGGTGTTGGTTTTTAAGAGCGTCAGAGATATCAAACTTCAAATAAGTACAATAAATAATTGTGGTTCAAAAAGACTAACAATGGTTTATTATCTTCTAAATACTTCCTTTGTCTACACATATTCAAAATTTGAAGACAAAATCTGTTCTAAGTTGGTAGTAAAGATTGTTTATGTAATGTGGTGTTGGTTTTTAAGAGCGTCAGAGATATCAAACTTCAAATAAGTAAAATAAATATTTGTGGTTCAAAAAGACCAACAATGGTTTATTATCTTCTAGATACATCCTTTGTCTGAACACATTCAAAATTTGAAGACAAAATCTGTTCTAAGTTGGTAGTAAAGATTGTTTATGTAATGTGGTGTTGGTTTTTAAGAGCGTAAGAGATATCAAACTTCAAATAAGTAAAATAAATATTTGTGGTTCAAAAAGACCAACAATGGTTTATTATCTTCTAGATACATCCTTTGTCTGAACACATTCAAAATTTGAAGACAAAATCTGTTCTAAGTTGGTAGTAAAGATTGTTTATGTAATGTGGTGTTGGTTTTTAAGAGCGTCAGAGATATCAAACTTCAAATAAGTAAAATAAATATTTGTGGTTCAAAAGACTAACAATGGTTTATTATCTTCTAGATACATCCTTTGTCTGCACACATTCAAAATTTGAAGACAAAATCTGTTCTAAGTTAGTAGTAAAGATTGTTTATGTAATGTGGTGTTGGTTTTTAAGAGCGTCAGAGATATCAAACTTCAAATAAGTAAAATAAATATTTGTGGTTCAAAAAGACTAACAATGGTTTATTATCTTCTAGATACATCCTTTGTCTGCACACATTCAAAATTTGAAGACAAAATCTGTTCTAAGTTAGTAGTAAAGATTGTTTATGTAATGTGGTGTTGGTTTTTAAGAGCGTCAGAGATATCAAACTTCAAATAAGTAAAATAAATATTTGTGGTTCAAAAAGACTAACAATGGTTTATTATCTTCTAGATACATCCTTTGTCTGCACACATTCCAAAATTTGAAGACAAAATCTGTTCCTAAGTTAGTAGTAAAGATTGTTTATGTAATGTGGTGTTGGTTTTTAAGAGCGTCAGAGATATCAAACTTCAAATAAGTAAAATAAATATTTGTGGTTCAAAAGACTAACAATGGTTTATTTTCTTCTAGATACATCCTTTGTCTGCACACATTCAAAATTTGAAGAGACAAAATCTGTTCCTAAGTTAGTAGTAAAGATTGTTTACGTAATGTGGTGTTGGTTTTTAAGAGCGTCAGAGATATCAAACTTCAAATAAGTAAAATAAATATTTGTGGTTCAAAAGACTAACAATGGTTTATTATCTTCTAGATACATCCTTTTGTCTGCACACATTCAAAATTTAAAGACAAAATCTGTCCTAAGCATTAGTTAGTTAAGATTTTTATGTAATGTGGTGTTGGTTTTAAAGAGCGTCAGAGATATCAAACTTCAAATAAGTAAAATAAATATTTGTGGTTCAAAAAGACTAACAATGGTTTATTATCTTCTAGATACATCCTTTGTCTGCACACATTCAAAATTTGAAGACAAAATCTGTCCTATAGTTAGTAGTAAAGATTTTTATAATGTGGCGTTAGTTTTAAGAGCGCCAGAGATATCAAACTTCAAATACAGTAAAATAAATAAATGTATTCAAAAAGACTAAAAGAGCTTACTATCTCTAGGATATTATCCTTTGTGTGCACACATTCAAAAATTTGAAGATAAAACTTTCTAAGTTAGTAATAAATATTTTTTATGTAATGTGGTGTTGGTTTTTAAGAGCGTCCAGAGATATCAAACTTCAAATAAGTACAATAAATATTTGTGGTCTCAAAAGACTAACAATGGTTTATTATCTTCTAGATACATCCTTTGTCTGCACACATTCAAAATTTGAAGACAAAATCTGTTCTAAGTTAGTAGTAAAGATTGTTTATGTAATGTGGTGTTGGTTTTTAAGAGCGTCAGAGATATCAAACTTCAAATAAGTAAAATAAATATTTGTGGTTCAAAAAGACTAACAATGGTTTATTATCTTCTAGATACATCCTTTGTCTGCACACATTCAAAATTTGAAGACAAAATCTGTTCTAAGTTGGTAGTAAAGATTGTTTATGTAATGTGGTGTTGGTTTTTAAGAGCGTCAGAGATATCAAACTTCAAATAAGTAAAATAAATATTTGTGGTTCAAAAAGACTAACAATGGTTTATTATCTTCTAGATACATCCTTTGTCTGCACACATTCAAAATTTGAAGACAAAATCTGTTCCTAAGTTAGTAGTAAAGATTGTTTATGTAATGTGGTGTTGGTTTTTAAGAGCGTCAGAGATATCAAACTTCAAATAAGTAAAATAAATATTTGTGGTTCAAAAAGACTAACAATGGTTTATTATCTTCTAGATACATCCTTTGTCTGCACACATTCAAAATTTGAAGACAAAAATCTGTTCTAAGTTGGTAGTAAAGATTGTTTATGTAATGTGGTGTTGGTTTTTAAGAGCGTCAGAGATATCAAACTTCAAATAAGTAAAATAAATATTTGTGGTTCAAAAAGACCAACAATGGTTTATTATCTTCTAGATACATCCTTTGTCTGCACACATTCAAAATTTGAAGACAAAATCTGTTCTAAGTTAGTAGTAAAGATTGTTTATGTAATGTGGTGTTGGTTTTTAAGAGCGTCAGAGATATCAAACTTCAAATAAGTAAAATAAATATTTGTGGTTCAAAAAGACTAACAATGGTTTATTATCTTCTAGATACATCCCTTTGTCTGAACACATTCAAAATTTGAAGACAAAATCTGTCCTAAGTTAGTAGTAAAGATTGTTTTATGTAATGTGGTGTTGGTTTTTAAGAGCGTCAGAGATATCAAACTTCAAATAAGTAAAATAAATATTTGTGGTTCAAAAAGACTAACAATGGTTTATTATCTTCTAGATACATCCTTTGTCTGCACACATTCAAAATTTGAAGACAAAAACTTTCCTAAGTTAGTAGTAAAGATTGTTTATGTAATGTGGTGTTGGTTTTTAAGAGCGTCAGAGATATCAAACTTCAAATAAGTAAAATAAATATTTGTGTTTCAAAAGACTAACAATGGTTTATTATCTTCTAGATACATCCTTTGTCTGCACACATTCAAAATTTGAAGACAAAAACTTTCCTAAGTTAGTAGTAAAGATTGTTTATGTAATGTGGTGTTGGTTTTTAAGAGCGTCAGAGATATCAAACTTCAAATAAGTAAAATAAATATTTGTGGTTCAAAAAGACTAACAATGGTTTATTATCTTCTAGATACATCCTTTGTCTGCACACATTCAAAATTTGAAGACAAAATCTGTTCCTAAGTTAGTAGTAAAGATTTTTTATGTAATGTGGTGTTGGTTTTTAAGAGCGTCAGAGATATCAAACTTCAAATAAGTAAAATAAATATTTGTGGTTCAAAAAGACTAACAATGGTTTATTATCTTCTAGATACATCCTTTGTCTGCACACATTCAAAATTTGAAGACAAAAACTTTCCTAAGTTAGTAGTAAAGATTTTTTATGTAATGTGGTGTTGGTTTTTAAGAGCGTCAGAGATATCAAACTTCAAATAAGTAAAATAAATATTTGTGGTTCAAAAAGACTAACAATGGTTTATTATCTTCTAGATACATCCTTTGTCTGCACACTATTCAAAATTTAGAAGACAAAAACTTTCCTAAGTTAGTAGTAAAGATTTTTTATGTAATGTGGTGTTGGTTTTTAAGAGCGTCAGAGATATCAAACTTCAAATAAGTAAAATAAATATTTGTGGTTCAAAAAGACTAACAATGGTTTATTATCTTCTAGATACATCCTTTGTCTGCACACATTCAAAATTTGAAGACAAAATCTGTCCTAAGTTAGTAGTAAAGATTTTTTATGTAATGTGGTGTTGGTTTTTAAGAGCGTCAGAGATATCAAACTTCAAATAAGTAAAATAAATATTTGTGGTTCAAAAAGACTAACAATGGTTTATTATCTTCTAGATACATCCTTTGTCTGCACACATTCAAAATTTGAAGACAAAATCTGTTCCTAAGTTAGTAGTAAAGATTGTTTATGTAATGTGGTGTTGGTTTTTAAGAGCGTCAGAGATATCAAACTTCAAATAAGTAAAATAAATATTTGTGGTTCAAAAAGACTAACAATGGTTTATTATCTTCTAGATACATCCTTTGTCTGCACACATTCAAAATTTGAAGACAAAATCTGTTCCTAAGTTAGTAGTAAAGATTGTTTATGTAATGTGGTGTTGGTTTTTAAGAGCGTCAGAGATATCAAACTTCAAATAAGTAAAATAAATATTTGTGGTTCAAAAAGACTAACAATGGTTTATTATCTTCTAGATACATCCTTTGTCTGCACACATTCAAAATTTGAAGACAAAAACTTTCCTAAGTTAGTAGTAAAGATTGTTTATGTAATGTGGTGTTGGTTTTTAAGAGCGTCAGAGATATCAAACTTCAAATAAGTAAAATAAATATTTGTGGTTCAAAAAGACTAACAATGGTTTATTATCTTCTAGATACATCCTTTGTCTGCACACATTCAAAATTTGAAGACAAAAACTTTCCTAAGTTAGTAGTAAAGATTGTTTATGTAATGTGGTGTTGGTTTTTAAGAGCGTCAGAGATATCAAACTTCAAATAAGTAAAATAAATATTTGTGTTTCAAAAGACTAACAATGGTTTATTATCTTCTAGATACATCCTTTGTCTGCACACATTCAAAATTTGAAGACAAAAACTGTTCCTAAGTTAGTAGTAAAGATTTTTTATGTAATGTGGTGTTGGTTTTTAAGAGCGTCAGAGATATCAAACTTCAAATAAGTAAAATAAATATTTGTGGTTCAAAAAGACTAACAATGGTTTATTATCTTCTAGATACATCCTTTGTCTGCACACATTCAAAATTTGAAGACAAAAACTGTTCCTAAGTTAGTAGTAAAGATTTTTTATGTAATGTGGTGTTGGTTTTTAAGAGCGTCAGAGATATCAAACTTCAAATAAGTAAAATAAATATTTGTGGTTTCAAAAAGACTAACAATGGTTTATTATCTTCTAGATACATCCTTTGTCTGCACACATTCAAAATTTGAAGACAAAAACTTTCCTAAGTTAGTAGTAAAGATTTTTTATGTAATGTGGTGTTGGTTTTTAAGAGCGTCAGAGATATCAAACTTCAAATAAGTAAAATAAATATTTGTGGTTCAAAAAGACTAACAATGGTTTATTATCTTCTAGATACATCCTTTGTCTGCACACATTCAAAATTTGAAGACAAAATCTTTCCTAAGTTAGTAGTAAAGATTTTTATGTAATGTGGTGTTGGTTTTAAGAGCGTCAGAGTATATCAAACTTCAAATAAGTAAAATAAATATTTGTGGTTCAAAAGACTAACAATGGTTTATTATCTTCTAGATACATCCTTTGTCTGCACACATTCAAAATTTGAAGACAAAAACTTTCCTAAGTTAGTAGTAAAGATTTTTTATGTAATGTGGTGTTGGTTTTTAAGAGCGTCAGAGATATCAAACTTCAAATAAGTAAAATAAATATTTGTGGTTTCAAAAAGACTAACAATGGTTTATTTTCTTCTAGATACATCCTTTGTCTGCACACATTCAAAATTTGAAGACAAAAACTTTCCTAAGTTAGTAGTAAAGATTTTTATGTAATGTGGTGTTGGTTTTTAAGAGCGTCAGAGATATCAAACTTCAAATAAGTAAAATAAATATTTGTGTTTCAAAAAGACTAACAATGGTTTATTATCTTCTAGATACATCCTTTGTCTGCACACATTCAAAATTTGAAGACAAAATCTGTCCTAAGTTAGTAGTAAAGATTTTTTATGTAATGTGGTGTTGGTTTTTAAGAGCGTCAGAGATATCAAACTTCAAATAAGTAAAATAAATATTTGTGGTTCAAAAAGACTAACAATGGTTTATTATCTTCTAGATACATCCTTTGTCTGCACACATTCAAAATTTGAAGACAAAAACTTTCCTAAGTTAGTAGTAAAGATTTTTATGTAATGTGGTGTTGGTTTTTAAGAGCGTCAGAGATATCAAACTTCAAATAAGTAAAATAAATATTTGTGGTTCAAAAAGACTAACAATGGTTTATTATCTTCTAGATACATCCTTTGTCTGCACACATTCAAAATTTGAAGACAAAATCTGTTCCTAAGTTAGTAGTAAAGATTGTTTATGTAATGTGGTGTTGGTTTTTAAGAGCGTCAGAGATATCAAACTTCAAATAAGTAAAATAAATATTTGTGGTTCAAAAAGACTAACAATGGTTTATTATCTTCTAGATACATCCTTTGTCTGCACACATTCAAAATTTGAAGACAAAATCTGTCCTAAGTTAGTAGTAAAGATTGTTTTATGTAATGTGGTGTTGGTTTTAAACAGCTTCAGATGATTATCAAACTTCTAAATAAATTAAATAAATATTTGTGGTTCAAAATTAACTAATAATGGTTTAATATCATCTAGATATATTCTTTGTCCGCACATATACAAAATTTAAAGACAATATCTGCCCTAAGTTAGTTAGTTAAGATTTTTATGTAGTGTGGTGTCAGGTTTTAAGAGCGTCAGAGCTATTATCAAACTTCAAATAAGGTAAAATTAAATATTTGTGGTTTAGAAAGACTAACAATGGTTTATATATCTTTCTAGATACATCCTTTGTCATGCACACATTCAAAATTTGAAGACAAAATCTGTCCTAAGTTATTAGTAAAGATTTTTTATGTAATGTGGTGTTGGTTTTTAAGAGCTGCAGAGATATCAAACTTCAAATAAGTAAAATAAATATTTGTGGTTCAAAAAGACTAACAATGGTTTATTTTCTTCTAGATACATCCTTTGTCTGCACACATTCAAAATTTGAAGACAAAATCTGTTCCTAAGTTAGTAGTAAAGATTGTTTATGTAATGTGGTGTTGGTTTTTAAGAGCGTCAGAGATATCAAACTTCAAATAAGTAAAATAAATATTTGTGGTTCAAAAGACTAACAATGGTTTATTATCTTCTAGATACATCCTTTGTCTGCACACATTCAAAATTTGAAAGACAAAATCTGTTCTAAGTTAGTAGTAAAGATTGTTTATGTAATGTGGTGTTGGTTTTTAAGAGCGTCAGAGATATCAAACTTCAAATAAGTAAAATAAATATTTGTGGTTCAAAAAGACCAACAATGGTTTATTATCTTCTAGATACATCCTTTGTCTGCACACATTCAAAATTTGAAGACAAAATCTGTCCTAAGTTAGTAGTAAAGATTGTTTTATGTAATGTGGTGTTGGTTTTTAAGAGCGTCAGATAGATATCAAACTTCAAATAAGTTAAATAAATATTTGTGGTTCAATTAAGACCAACAATGGTTTATTATCTTCTAGATACATCCTTTGTCTGCACACATTCAAAATTTGAAGACAAAATCTGTCCTAAGTTAGTAGTAAAGATTGTTTATGTAATGTGGTGTTAGGTTTTTAAGAGCGTCAGAGATATCAAACTTCAAATAAGTAAAATAAATATTTGTGGTTCAAAAAGACTAACAATGGTTTATTATCTTCTAGATACATCCTTTGTCTGCACACATTCAAAATTTGAAGACAAAAGCTGTCCTAAGTATAGTAGTTATAAGATTGTTTATGTAATGTGGTGTTAGTTTTTAAGAGCTCAGAGATATCAAACTTCAAATAAGTAAAATAAATATTTGTGGTTCAGAAAGACTAACAATGGTTTATTATCTTCTAGATACATCCTTTGTCTGCACACATTCAAAATTTGAAGACAAAATCTGTTCCTAAGTTAGTAGTAAAGATTTTTTATGTAATGTGGTGTTGGTTTTTAAGAGCGTCAGAGATATCAAACTTCAAATAAGTGAAATAAATATTTGTGGTTCAAAAAGACTAACAATGGTTTATTATCTTCTAGATACATCCTTTGTCTGCACACATTCAAAATTTGAAGACAAAATCTGTCCTATAGTTATTAGTTAAGATGTTTTATGTAATGTGGTGTTGGTTTTAAGAGCGGTCAGAGATATCAAACTTCAAATAAATAAAATAAATATTTGTGGTTCAAAAGACTAACAATGGTTTATTATCTCTAGATACATCCTTTGTCCACACACATTCAAAATTTGAAGACAAAAACTTTCCTATAGTTAGTTAGTAAAGATTTTTATGTAATGTGGTGTTGGTTTTTAAGAGCGTCAGAGATATCAAACTTCAAATAAGTAAAATAAATATTTGTGGTTCAAAAAGACTAACAATGGTTTATTATCTTCTAGATACATCCTTTGTCTGCACACATTCAAAATTTGAAGACAAAATCTTTCCTAAGTTAGTAGTAAAGATTTTTATGTAATGTGGTGTTGGTTTTTAAGAGCGTCAGAGATATCAAACTTCAAATAAGTAAAATAAATATTTGTGGTTCAAAAGACTAACAATGGTTTATTATCTTCTAGATACATCCTTTGTCTGCACACATTCAAAATTTGAAGACAAAATCTGTTCCTAAGTTAGTAGTAAAGATTTTTTATGTAATGTGGTGTTGGTTTTTAAGAGCGTCAGAGATATCAAACTTCAAATAAGTAAAATAAATATTTGTGGTTCAAAAAGACTAACAATGGTTTATTATCTTCTAGATACATCCTTTGTCTGCACACATTCAAAATTTGAAGACAAAATCTGTTCCTAAGTTAGTAGTAAAGATTTTTTATGTAATGTGGTGTTGGTTTTTAAGAGCGTCAGAGATATCAAACTTCAAATAAGTAAAATAAATATTTGTGGTTCAAAAGACTAACAATGGTTTATTATCTTCTAGATACATCCTTTGTCTGCACACATTCAAAATTTGAAGACAAAATCTGTTCCTAAGTTAGTAGTAAAGATTGTTTATGTAATGTGGTGTTGGTTTTTAAGAGCGTCAGAGATATCAAACTTCAAATAAGTAAAATAAATATTTGTGTTTCAAAAGACTAACAATGGTTTATTATCTTCTAGATACATCCTTTGTCTGCACACATTCAAAATTTGAAGACAAAATCTGTTCCTAAGTTAGTAGTAAAGATTGTTTATGTAATGTGGTGTTGGTTTTTAAGAGCGTCAGAGATATCAAACTTCAAATAAGTAAAATAAATATTTGTGGTTCAAAAGACTAACAATGGTTTATTATCTTCTAGATACATCCTTTGTCTGCACACATTCAAAATTTAGAAGACAAAAACTTTCCTAAGTTAGTAGTAAAGATTGTTTATGTAATGTGGTGTTGGTTTTTGAGAGCGTCAGAGATATCAAACTTCAAATAAGTAAAATAAATATTTGTGGTTCAAAAAGACTAACAATGGTTTATTATCTTCTAGATACATCCTTTGTCTGCACACATTCAAAATTTGAAGACAAAAACTTTCCTAAGTTAGTAGTAAAGATTTTTTATGTAATGTGGTGTTGGTTTTTAAGAGCGTCAGAGATATCAAACTTCAAATAAGTAAAATAAATATTTGTGGTTCAAAAAGACTAACAATGGTTTATTATCTTCTAGATACATCCTTTGTCTGCACACATTCAAAATTTGAAGACAAAATCTGTTCCTAAGTTAGTAGTAAAGATTTTTTATGTAATGTGGTGTTGGTTTTTAAGAGCGTCAGAGATATCAAACTTCAAATAAGTAAAATAAATATTTGTGGTTCAAAAAGACTAACAATGGTTTATTATCTTCTAGATACATCCTTTGTCTGCACACATTCAAAATTTGAAGACAAAATCTGTTCCTAAGTTAGTAGTAAAGATTTTTATGTAATGTGGTGTTGGTTTTTAAGAGCGTCAGAGATATCAAACTTCAAATAAGTAAAATAAATATTTGTGGTTCAAAAAGACTAACAATGGTTTATTATCTTCTAGATACATCCTTTGTCTGCACACATTCAAAATTTGAAGACAAAAACTGTTCCTAAGTTAGTAGTAAAGATTTTTATGTAATGTGGTGTTAGTTTTAAGAGCGTCAGAGATATCAAACTTCAAATAAGTAAAATAAATATTTGTGGTTCAAAAAGACTAACAATGGTTTATTATCTTCTAGATACATCCTTTGTCTGCACACATTCAAAATTTGAAGACAAAATCTGTCCTAAGTTAGTAGTAAAGATTTTTATGTAATGTGGTGTTGGTTTTTAAGAGCTGTCAGAGATATCAAACTTCAAATAAGTAAAATAAATATTTGTGGTTCAAAAAGACTAACAATGGTTTATTATCTTCTAGATACATCCTTTGTCTGCACACATTCAAAATTTGAAGACAAAAACTTTCCTAAGTTAGTAGTAAAGATTTTTTATGTAATGTGGTGTTGGTTTTTAAGAGCGTCAGAGATATCAAACTTCAAATAAGTAAAATAAATATTTGTGTTTCAAAAAGACTAACAATGGTTTATTTTCTTCTAGATACATCCTTTGTCTGCACACATTCAAAATTTGAAGACAAAAACTTTCCTAAGTTAGTAGTAAAGATTGTTTATGTAATGTGGTGTTGGTTTTTAAGAGCGTCAGAGATATCAAACTTCAAATAAGTAAAATAAATATTTGTGGTTCAAAAAGACTAACAATGGTTTATTATCTTCTAGATACATCCTTTGTCTGCACACATTCAAAATTTGAAGACAAAATCTGTCCTAAGTTAGTAGTAAAGATTGTTTATGTAATGTGGTGTTGGTTTTTAAGAGCGTCAGAGATATCAAACTTCAAATAAGTAAAATAAATATTTGTGGTTCAAAAAGACTAACAATGGTTTATTATCTTCTAGATACATCCTTTGTCTGCACACATTCAAAATTTAAAGACAAAATCTGTTCCTAAGTTAGTAGTAAAGATTTTTATGTAATGTGGTGTTGGTTTTTAAGAGCGTCAGAGATATCAAACTTCAAATAAGTAAAATAAATATTTGTGGTTCAAAAAGACTAACAATGGTTTATTATCTTCTAGATACATCCTTTGTCTGCACACATTCAAAATTTAAAGACAAAATCTGTCCTAAGTTAGTAGTTAAGATTTTTTATGTAATGTGGTGTTGGTTTTAAACAGCGTCAGAGTATTATCAAACTTCTAATAAGTAAAATAAATATTTGTGGTTCAATAAGACTAACAATGGTTTATTATTCTTCTAGATACATCCTTTGTCTGCACACATTCAAAATTTGAAGACAAAACTTTCCTAAGTTAGTAGTAAAGATTTTTTATGTAATGTGGTGTTGGTTTTTAAGAGCGTCAGAGATATCAAACTTCAAATAAGTAAATAAATATTTGTGGTTCAAAAGACCAACAATGGTTTATTTTCTTCTAGATACATCCTTTGTCTGCACACATTCAAAATTTGAAGACAAAAACTTTCCTAAGTTAGTAGTAAAGATTTTTTATGTAATGTGGTGTTGGTTTTTAAGAGCATCAGAGATATCAAACTTCAAATAGAGTAAAATAAATATTTGTGGTTCAAAAAGACTAACAATGGTTTATTTTCTTCTAGATACATCCTTTGTCTGCACACATTCAAAATTTGAAGACAAAAACTTTCCTAAGTTAGTAGTAAAGATTTTTTTATGTAATGTGGTGTTGGTTTTTAAGAGCGTCAGAGATATCAAACTTCAAATAAGTAAAATAAATATTTGTGGTTCAAAAGACTAACAATGGTTTATTATCTTCTAGATACATCCTTTGTCTGCACACATTCAAAATTTGAAGACAAAATCTGTTCCTAAGTTAGTAGTAAAGATTGTTTATGTAATGTGGTGTTGGTTTTTAAGAGCGTCAGAGATATCAAACTTCAAATAAGTAAAATAAATATTTGTGGTTCAAAAAGACTAACAATGGTTTATTATCTTCTAGATACATCCTTTGTCTGCACACATTCAAAATTTGAAGACAAAATCTGTTCTAAGTTAGTAGTAAAGATTGTTTATGTAATGTGGTGTTGGTTTTTAAGAGCGTCAGAGATATCAAACTTCAAATAAGTAAAATAAATATTTGTGGTTCAAAAGACTAACAATGGTTTATTATCTTCTAGATACATCCTTTGTCTGCACACATTCAAAATTTGAAGACAAAATCTGTTCCTAATTATTAGTTAAGATTTTTATGTAATGTGGTGTTGGTTTTAAGCAGCGTCAGAGATATCAAACTTCAAATAAGTAAAATAAATATTTGTGGTTCAAAAGACTAACAATGGTTTATTATCTTCTAGATACATCCTTTGTCTGCACATATTCAAAATTTGAAGACAAAATCTGTCCTAATGTTAGTTAGTAAAGATTGTTTATGTAATGTGGTGTTGGTTTTTAAGAGCGTCAGAGATATCAAACTTCAAATAAGTAAAATAAATATTTGTGGTTCAAAAAGACTAACAATGGTTTATTATCTTCTAGATACATCCTTTGTCTGCACACATTCAAAATTTGAAGACAAAATCTGTTCCTAAGTTAGTAGTAAAGATTGTTTATGTAATGTGGTGTTGGTTTTTAAGAGCGTCAGAGATATCAAACTTCAAATAAGTAAAATAAATATTTGTGGTTCAAAAAGACTAACAATGGTTTATTATCTTCTAGATACATCCTTTGTCTGCACACATTCAAAATTTGAAGACAAAATCTGTTCCTAAGTTAGTAGTAAAGATTGTTTATGTAATGTGGTGTTGGTTTTTAAGAGCGTCAGAGATATCAAACTTCAAATAAGTAAAATAAATATTTGTGGTTCAAAAAGACTAACAATGGTTTATTATCTTCTAGATACATCCTTTGTCTGCACACATTCAAAATTTGAAGACAAAAACTTTCCTAAGTTAGTAGTAAAGATTTTTTATGTAATGTGGTGTTGGTTTTTAAGAGCGTCAGAGATATCAAACTTCAAATAAGTAAAATAAATATTTGTGGTTCAAAAAGACTAACAATGGTTTATTATCTTCTAGATACATCCTTTGTCTGCACACATTCAAAATTTGAAGACAAAAACTTTCCTAAGTTAGTAGTAAAGATTGTTTATGTAATGTGGTGTTGGTTTTTAAGAGCGTCAGAGATATCAAACTTCAAATAAGTAAAATAAATATTTGTGGTTCAAAAAGACTAACAATGGTTTATTATCTTCTAGATACATCCTTTGTCTGCACACATTCAAAATTTGAAGACAAAATCTGTTCCTAAGTTAGTAGTAAAGATTGTTTATGTAATGTGGTGTTGGTTTTTAAGAGCGTCAGAGATATCAAACTTCAAATAAGTAAAATAAATATTTGTGGTTCAAAAAGACTAACAATGGTTTATTATCTTCTAGATACATCCTTTGTCTGCACACATTCAAAATTTGAAGACAAAATCTGTTCCTAAGTTAGTAGTAAAGATTGTTTATGTAATGTGGTGTTGGTTTTTAAGAGCGTCAGAGATATCAAACTTCAAATAAGTAAAATAAATATTTGTGGTTCAAAAAGACTAACAATGGTTTATTATCTTCTAGATACATCCTTTGTCTGCACACATTCAAAATTTGAAGACAAAATCTGTCCTAAGTTAGTAGTAAAGATTTTTTATGTAATGTGGTGTTGGTTTTAAGAGCGTCAGAGATATCAAACTTCTAAATAAATAAAATAAATATTTGTGGTTCAAAAAGACTAACAATGGTTTATTATCTTCTAGATACATCCTTTGTCTGCACACATTCAAAATTTAAAGACAAAATCTGTCCTAAGTTAGTAGTATAAGATTTTTTATGTAATGTGGTGCTGGTTTTTAACAGCTGTCAGAGTATTATCAAACTTCAAATAAGTAAAATAAATATTTGTGGTTCAAAAGACTAACAATGATTTATATATCTTCTAGATACATCCTTTGTCTGCACACATTCAAAATTTGAAGACAAAATTTGTCCTATATTATTAGTTAAGATGTTTTATGTAATGTGGTGTTGGTTTTAAAACAGCTTCAGATGTATTATCAAACTTCATAATAAATTAAATAAATATTTGTGGTTCAAAATAAGACTAACAATGGTTTATTATCATTCTAGATACATCCTTTGTCTGCACACATATCAAAATTTAAAGACAATATCTGCCCTAATGTGTTAGTTATAAGATTTTTTATGTAATGTGGTGTCGGTTTTAACAGCGTCAGAGTATATCAAACTTCAAATAAGTAAAATAAATATTTGTGGTTTCAAAAAGACTAACAATGGTTTTATTATCTTCTAGATACATCCTTTGTCTGCACACATCTGAAATTTAACACAAAAGCTGTCCTAAGTTATTAGTAAAGAATTTTTATGTAATGTGGTGTTGGTTTTTAAGAGCTGTCAGAGATATCAAACTTCAAATAAGTAAAATAAATACCTGTGGTTCAAAAAGACCAACAATGGCTTATTATCTTCTAGATACATCCCCTTTGTCTGCACACATTCAACATTTGAAGACAAAATCTGTCCTATAGTTAGTAGTTAAGATGTTTTATGTGATCGTGGTGTCAGTTTTTGAAGCAGCGTCAGATGTATTATCAAACTTCTAATAAGTTAAATAAATATTTGTAGCTCAAATTTAGACCAACAATGGTTTATTATCTTCTAGATACGTCCTTTGCCTGCACTTACATATACAAAATTCTGAAGACAATATCTGCCCTAATGTGTAGTAGTTATGATTTTTTATGTAGCGTGGTGTCAGGTTTTTAAGAGCGTCAGAGCTATTATCAAACTTCTAATAGGCAAAATAAATATTTGTGGTTTCCAGAAAAGACTAACAATGGTTTATTATCTTCTAGATACATCCTTTGTCTGCACACATTCAAAATTTAAAGACAAAAGCTGTCCTAAGTTAGTTAAAGATTGTTTATGTAATGTGGTGTTGGTTTTTAAGAGCGTCAGAGATATCAAACTTCAAATAAGTAAAATAAATATTGTGTGGTTCAGACAGACTAACAATGGTTTATTATCTTCTAGATACATCCTTTGTCTGCACACATTCAAATTTGAAGACAAAAACTTTCCTGAGTTAGTAGTAAAGATTGTTTATGTAATGTGGTGTTGGTTTTAGAGCGATCAGAGATATCAAACTTCAAACAGGTAAAATAAATATTTGTGGTTCAAAAAGACTAATAATGGTTTATTATCTTCTAGATACATCGCTTTGTCTGACACATTCAAAATTTGAAGACAAAACTCCTGTTCCTAAGTTAAGTAGTGGTAAGGATTGTTTATGTAATGGTGTTGGTTTTTAAGGAGCCGTCAGAGACTATCAAACTTCAAATAAGTAAATTAAATATTGTGGTTCAAAAGTTACCAACAATGGTTTATTATCCTTCTAGATACGTCCTTTGTCTTGCACATTCAAAATTTGAAGACAAAATCTGTTCTAAGTTGGTAGTAAAGATTGTTTATGTAATGTGGTGTTGGTTTTTAAGAGCGCTCAGAGATATCAAACTTCAAATAAGTAAAATAAATATTTGTGGTTCAAAAAGACTAACAATGGTTTATTATCTTCTAGATACATCCACTGTCTGAACACATTCAAAATTTGAAGACAAAATCTGTTCTAAGTTAGTAGTAAGATTGTTTGCGTAATGTGATGTTGGTTTTTAAGAAGTCAGAGATATCAAACTTCAAATAAGTAAAATAAATATTTGTGGTTCAAAAAGACTAACAATGGTTTATTATCTTCTAGATACATCCTTTGTCTGCACATATTCAAAATTTAAAGACAAAATCTGTTCTAAGTTATTAGTAAAAGTTTTATGTAATGTGGCGTTGGTTTTTAAGAGCACAGAGATATCAAACTCAAATAAGTAAAACAAATAAATGTGGGTTCAAAAAGACTTAAAAATAGTTTACTATCTTCTAGATACATCCTTTGTGTGCACACATTCAAAATTTGAAGACAAAAACTTCCTAAGTTAGTAGAAGTAAATATTTTTTATGTAATGTGGTGTTAGTTTTTGAGAGCGTCAGAGATGAAACTTCAAATAAGTAAATAATATTTGTGGTTCAAAAAGACTAACAATGGTTTATTATCTTCTAGATACATCCTTTGTCTACACACATTCAAGATTTGAAGACAAAATCTGTTCTAAGTTAGTAGCATTGTTTATGTAATGTGGTGTAGGTTTTTAAGAGCGTCAGAGATATCAAACTTCAAATAAGTAAAATAAATATTTGTATCCAAAATGACAAACAATGTTTATTTTCTTCTAGATACATCCTTTGTCTGCTCACATTCAAAACTTGAAGACAAAATCTGTTCTAAGTTAGTAGTAAAGATTGCTTTGCGTGCATGGTAAGTAGTTTTTAAGAGCGTCAGAGGTCAAACTTCAAACAGTAAATAAATATTTGTATTCAAAGAGACCAACAATGGTTTATTATCTTCTGATACATCCTCACTACACACATTCAAGATTTGAAGACAAAATCTTGTTTTAAGTTAGTAGTAAAAGATTGTTTATGTAATGTGGTGTTGGCTTTTAAGAGCGTCGAGATATCAAACCTCAAATAAGTGTAAATATTTGTGGTTCAAAAAGACTAACAATGGTTTATTTTCTTCTAGATACATCCTTTGTATGTACACATTCAAAATTTTTGAAGACAAAATCAGTTTTAAGTTAGTAAAGCGATTTTTTATGTAATGTGGTGTTAGTTTTAAGAGCATTGATGATCAAACCTTCAAATAAGTAAAGAATAAATGTGGTTCAAAAGATCTCTAACAATAGTTTACTATCTTCTAGATACATCCCTTTGTCTGCACACATTCAAGATTTGAAGACAAAACTGTCCTAAGTTATTAGTTAAGATTTTTTATGTAATGTGGTGTTAGTTTTAAGAGTGTCAGAGATATCAAACTTCAAATAAGTAAAAATAAATATTTTGTGGTTCAAAAGACTAACAATGGTTTATTTTCTCTTCTTAGATACATCCTTTGTATGTACACATTCAAAATTTGAAGACAAAAATCTGTTCCTAAGTTGGTAGTAAAGATTGTTTATGTAATGTGGTGTTGGTTTTTAAGAGCGTCAGAGATATCAAACTTCAAATAAGTAAAATGCAAACATTTGTGGTCTTCCAAAAAGACCAACAATGGCTTATTATCTTCTAGATACATCCTTTGTCTGCACACATTCAAAATTTGAAGACAAAATCTGTTCCTAAGTTGGTAGTAAAGATTGTTTATGTAATGTGGTGTTGGTTTTTAAGAGCGTCAGAGATATCAAACTTCAAATAAGTACAATAAATATTTGTGTGTCTCAAAAGACTAACAATGGTTTATTATCTTCTAAATACTTCTTTTGTCTACACACATTCAAAATTTGAAGACAAAATCTGTTCCTAAGTTGGTAGTAAAGATTGTTTATGTAATGTGGTGTTGGTTTTTAAGAGCGTCAGAGATATCAAACTTCAAATAAGTAAAATAAATATTTGTGGTTCAAAAAGACCAACAATGGTTTATTATCTTCTAGATACATCCTTTGTCTGAACACATTCAAAATTTGAAGACAAAATCTGTTCCTAAGTTGGTAGTAAAGATTGTTTATGTAATGTGGTGTTGGTTTTTAAGAGCGTCAGAGATATCAAACTTCAAATAAGTAAAATAAATATTTGTGGTTCAAAAGACTAACAATGGTTTATTATCTTCTAGATACATCCTTTGTCTGAACACATTCAAAATTTGAAGACAAAATCTGTTCTAAGTTAGTAGTAAAGATTGTTTATGTAATGTGGTGTTGGTTTTTAAGAGCGTCAGAGATATCAAACTTCAAATAAGTAAAATAAATATTTGTGGTTCAAAAAGACTAACAATGGTTTATTATCTTCTAGATACATCCTTTGTCTGACACACATTCAAAATTTGAAGACAAAATCTGTTCCTAAGTTAGTAGTAAAGATTGTTTATGTAATGTGGTGTTGGTTTTTAAGAGCGTCAGAGATATCAAACTTCAAATAAGTAAAATAAATATTTGTGGTTCAAAGACCAACAATGGTTTATTTTCTTCTAGATACATCCTTTGTCTGCACACATTCAAAATTTGAAGACAAAAACTCTGCTTCCTAAGTTAGTAGTAAAGATTGTTTATGTAATGTGGTGTTGGTTTTTAAGAGCGTCAGAGATATCAAACTTCAAATAAGTAAAATAAATATTTGTGGTTCAAAAAGACCAACAATGGTTTATTATCTTCTAGATACATCCTTTGTCTGCACACATTCAAAATTTGAAGACAAAATCTGTTCTAAGTTGGTAGTAAAGATTGTTTATGTAATGTGGTGTTGGTTTTTAAGAGCGTCAGAGATATCAAACTTCAAATAAGTAAAATAAATATTTGTGGTTCAAAAAGACTAACAATGGTTTATTATCTTCTAGATACATCCTTTGTCTGCACACATTCAAAATTTAAAGACAAAATCTGTTCTAAGTTAGTAGTAAAGATTGTTTATGTAATGTGGTGTTGGTTTTTAAGAGCGTCAGAGATATCAAACTTCAAATAAGTAAAATAAATATTTGTGGTTCAAAAAGACTAACAATGGTTTATTATCTTCTAGATACATCCTTTGTCTGCACACATTCAAAATTTGAAGACAAAATCTGTCCTATAGTTAGTAGTAAAGAGTTTTATGTAATGTGGTGTTGGTTTTTAAGAGCGTCAGAGATTATCAAACTTCAAATAAGTAAAATAAATATTTGTGGTTCAATAAGACTAACAATGATTTAATTATCTTCTAGATATATCCTTTGTCTGCACACATTCAAAATTTAAAGACAAAATCTGTCCTAATGTTAGTTAGTATAAGATTTTTATGTAATGTGGTGTTGGTTTTAAGAGCGTGCAGAGTATTATCAAACTTCAAATAAGTAAAATAAATATTTGTGGTTCAAAAGACTAACAATGGTTTATTATCTTCTAGATACATCCTTTGTCTGCACACATTCAAAATTTGAAGACAAAATCTGTTCCTAAGTTAGTAGTAAAGATTGTTTATGTAATGTGGTGTTGGTTTTTAAGAGCGTCAGAGATATCAAACTTCAAATAAGTAAAATAAATATTTGTGGTTCAAAAGACTAACAATGGTTTATTATCTTCTAGATACATCCTTTGTCTGCACACATTCAAAATTTGAAGACAAAATCTGTTCCTAAGTTAGTAGTAAAGATTGTTTATGTAATGTGGTGTTGGTTTTTAAGAGCGTCAGAGATATCAAACTTCAAATAAGTAAAATAAATATTTGTGGTTCAAAAGACTAACAATGGTTTATTATCTTCTAGATACATCCTTTGTCTGCACACATTCAAAATTTGAAGACAAAATCTGTCCTAAGTTAGTAGTAAAGATTGTTTATGTAATGTGGTGTTGGTTTTAAGAGCGTCAGAGATATCAAACTTCAAATAAGTAAAATAAATATTTGTGGTTCAAAAGACCAACAATGGTTTATTATCTTCTAGATACATCCTTGTCTGCACACATTCAAAATTTGAAGACAAAATCTGTCCTAAGTGTAGTAAAGATTTTTATGTAATGTGGTGTTGGTTTTAAGAGCGTCAGAGATATCAAACTTCAAATAAGTAAAATAAATATTTGTGGTTCAAAAAGACTAACAATGGTTTATTATCTTCTAGATACATCCTTTGTCTGCACACATTCAAAATTTGAAGACAAAATCTGTTCCTAAGTTAGTAGTAAAGAGTTTTATGTAATGTGGTGTTGGTTTTAAGAGCGTCAGAGATATCAAACTTCAAATAAGTAAAATAAATATTTGTGGTTCAAAAAGACTAACAATGGTTTATTATCTTCTAGATACATCCTTTGTCTGCACACATTCAAAATTTAAAGACAAAATCTGTCCTAAGTTAGTAGTAATAGATTTTATGTAATGTGGTGTTGGTTTTAAGAGCGTCAGAGATATTAAACTTCAAATAAGTAAAATAAATATTTGTGGTTCAAAAAGACTAACAATGGTTTATTATCTTTCTAGATACATCCTTTGTCTGCACACATTCAAAATTTGAGAGACAAAATCTGTCCTAAGTTAGTAGTAAAGATTTTATGTAATGTGGTGTTGTGTTTTTAAGAGCGTCAGAAGATATCAAACTTCAAATAAGTGAAATAAATATTTGTGGTTCAAAAGACTAACAATGGTTTATTATCTTCTAGATACATCCTTTGTCTGCACACATTCAAAATTTAAAGACAAAATCTGCTCTAATGTTAGTTAGTTAAAGATTTTATGAATGTGGTGTTGGTTTTTAAGAGCAAGCCAGAGATATCAAACTTCCAAAAGGTAAAATAAATATTTGTGGTTCAAAAAGACTAACAATGGTTTATTATCTTCTAGATACATCCTTGTTCAATAATAATTAAAATTTGAAGCCAAAACTTTCCAGAAGTTAGTAGTGGAAAGATTTTATGGGCCGTATTAGAAGGAGCACAGAGAGTTAAGGAAACTTCAAATAAGTAAAATAAATATTTGTGGTTCAAAAGGCTAACAATGGTTTATTATCTTCTAGATACATCCTTTGTCTGCACACATTTAAAATTTGAAGACAAAAACTTTCCTAAGTTAGTAGTAAAGATTTTATGTAATGTGGCATTAGTTTTGAGAGCGTCAGAGATATCAAACTTCAAATAAGTAAAATAATATTTGTGTTTCAAAAGACTAATAGTTTATTATCTTCTAGATACATCCTGTCTGCACACATTTAAAATTTGGAAGACAAAAACTTTCCTAAGTTAGTAGTAAAGATTTTATGTAATGGGTGTTGTTTAGATGTCAGAGAGGATTAAACTCAAATAAGTAAAATAAATATTTGTGTTTCAAAAAAGACTACCAATAGTTTATTATCTTCTAGATACATCCTTTGTATGCAATACATTCAAAATGAAGACAAAATCTGTCCTATATTATTAGTTAAGATGTTTTATGTAATGTGGTGTTGGTTTTTAGTAGTGCTAGAGACAAACTTAAATAAATAAATAAATATTTGTGGCTTAAAGACTAATAATGGTTTATTTTCTTCTAGATGGCATCCTTTGTCTGCACATCTGTATACTTGAAGACAAAAACTTTCCTAAGTTATAGTAAAGTATTTTATGTAATGTGGTATTAGTTTTTGAGAGTGTCAGAGATATCAAACTTCAAATAAGTAAAATAAATATTTGTGTTTCAAAAGACTAACAATAGTTTATTATCTTCTAGATACATCCTTTGTCTGTGCACAGCATTCAACATTCTGGAAGACAAAAACTTTCCTAAGTTAGTAGTAAAGATTTTTATGTAATGTGGTGTTGGTTTTTAAGAGCGTCAGAGATATGAAACTTCAAATAAGTAAAATAAACATTTGTAGTTCGGTGAGGCCAACAATGGTTTATTATCTTCTAGATACATCCTTTGTCTGCACACATTCGTAATTTGAAGACAAAAACTTTCCTAAGTTAGTAAAGATTTTTTTATGCAATGTGGTGTTGGTTTTTGAGAGCGTCATAGAGATATGAAACTTCAAATAAGTAAAATAAATATTTGTGTTTCAAAAGACTAACAATAGTTTATTATCTTCTAGATACATCCTTTGTCTGCACACATTTAAACAATGGTTGATTAGCTTCAGATATATCCTTTGCCTGCAGATTATTAAAGATTTGGTGACAAAACTTTCCAAGTTAGTAGTAAAGATTTTTTATGTAATGTGGTGTTGAAGTAAGAGTTGCCAGACATCAAACTTCAAACAAGCAAACATAATATTTGTGTTTCAAAGTGACCAACAATGGTTTATTATCTTCTAGATACATCCTTTGTACGCACACATTCAAAATTTGAAGACAAAATCTGTCCTAGGTTAGTAGTAAGGTTGTATGTTTATGTAATGTGGTGTTGGTTTTTAAGAGCGTCAGAGATATCAAACTCAAATAAGTAAAATAAATATTTGTGTTTCAAAAGATCACAATGGTTTATTATCTTCTAGATACATCCTTTGTCTGCACACATTCAAAATTTGAAGACAAAACTTTCCTAAGGTAAAGATTTTTATGTAATGGTGCTGGTTCTTAAGAGTGCCAGAGATATCAAACTTCAATAAGTGCAAGAATATTTGTGTTTCAAAAGACTAACAATGGTTTATTATCTTCTAGATACATCCTTTGTCTGCACACATTCAGGCCTCTGAAGACAAAACTTCCTAAGCTGGTAAAGATTTTTTATGCAATGTGGTGCTGGTTTTTACAGATGGCCAGAGATATCAAACTTCAAATAGGCAAAATAAATATTTGTGGTTCAAAAAAGACTAACAATGGTTTATTATCTTCTAGATACATCCCTTTGTCTGCACACATTCAAAATTTGAAGACAAAACTTTCCTAAGTTAGTAGTAAAGCATTTTTTATGTAATGTGGTGTTGGTTTTTAAGAGCGTCAGAGATATCAAACTTCAAATAAGTAAAATAAATATTTGTGTTTCAAAAGACTAACAATGGTTTATTATCTTCTAGATACATCCTTTGTCTGCACACATTCAAAATTTGAAGACAAAAACTTTCCTAAGTTAGTAGTAAAGATTTTTATGTAATGTGGTGTTGGTTTCTAAGAGCGTCAGAGATATCAAACTTCAAATAAGTAAAATAAATATTTGTGTTTCAAAAAGACTAACAATGGTTTATTATCTTCTAGATACATCCTTTGTCTGCACACATTCAAAATTTGAAGACAAAATCTGTCCTAAGTTAGTAGTAAAGATTTTTATGTAATGTGGTGTTGGTTTTTAAGAGCAGTCAGAGATATCAAACTTCAAATAAGTAAAATAAATATTTGTGGTTCAAAAAGACTAATAATGGTTTATTATCTTCTAGATACATCCTTTGTCTGCACACATTCAAAATTTGAAGACAAAAACTTTCCTAAGTTAGTAGTAAAGATTTTTTATGTAATGTGGTGTTGGTTTTTAAGAGCGTCAGAGATATCAAACTTCAAATAAGTAAAATAAATATTTGTGGTTCAAAAGACTAACAATGGTTTATTATCTTCTAGATACATCCTTTGTCTGCACACATTCAAAATTTGAAGACAAAATCTGTTCCTAAGTTACTAGTAAAGATTTTTTATGTAATGTGGTGTTGGTTTTTAAGAGCGTCAGAGATATCAAACTTCAAATAAGTAAAATAAATATTTGTGGTTCAAAAGACCAACAATGGTTTATTATCTTCTAGATACATCCTTTGTATGCACACATTCAACATTTGAAGACAAAATCTGTCCTAAGTTAGTAGTAAAGATTTTTTATGTAATGTGGTGTTGGTTTTTAAGAGCTGTCAGAAGATATCAAACTTCAAATAAGTAAAATAAATATTTGTGGTTCAAATAGACCAACAATGGTTTATTATCTTCTAGATACATCCCTTTGTCTGCACACATTCAAAATTTGAAGACAAAATCTGTCCTAATTGTTAGTTAAGATTTTTATGTAATGTGGTGTTGGTTTTTAAGAGCGTCAGAGATATCAAACTTCAAATAAGTAAAATAAATATTTGTGGTTTAAAAAGACTAACAATGGTTTATTATCTTCTAGATACATCCTTTGTCTGCACACATTCAAAATTTGAAGACAAAACTTTCCTAAGTTAGTAGTAAAGATTTTTATGTAATGTGGTGTTGGTTTTTAAGAGCGTCAGAGATATCAAACTTCAAATAAGTAAAATAAATATTTGTGGTTCAAAAAGACTAACAATGGTTTATTATCTTCTAGATACATCCTTTGTCTGCACACATTCAAAATTTGAAGACAAAACTTTCCTAAGTTAGTAGTAAAGATTTTTTATGTAATGTGGTGTTGGTTTTTAAGAGCGTCAAGAGATATCAAACTTCAAATAAGTAAAATAAATATTTGTGGTTCAAAAGACTAACAATGGTTTATTATCTTCTAGATACATCCTTTGTCTGCACACATTCAAAATTTGAAGACAAAAATCTGTTCCTAAGTTAGTAGTAAAGATTTTTTATGTAATGTGGGTGTTGGTTTTTAAGAGCGTCAGAGATATCAAACTTCAAATAAGTAAAATAAATATTTGTAGTTTCAAAAAGACCAACAATGGTTTATTATCTTCTAGATACACATCCTTTGTCTGCACACATTCAAAATTTGAAGACAAAATCTTTCCTAAGTTATTAGTAGTAAAGAAGTTTTATGTAATGTGGTGTTGGTTTTTAAGAGCGTCAGAGATATCAAACTTCAAATAAGTAAAATAAATATTTGTGGTTCAAAAAGACTAACAATGGTTTATTATCTTCTAGATACATCCTTTGTCTGCACACATTCAAAATTTGAAGACAAAAACTGTTCCTAAGTTAGTAGTAAAGATTTTTTATGTAATGTGGTGTTGGTTTTTAAGAGCTGTCAGAGATATCAAACTTCAAATAAGTAAAATAAATATTTGTGTTTCAAAAAGACTAACAATGGTTTTATTATCTTCTAGATACATCCTTTGTCTGCACACATTCAAAAATTTGAAGACAAAAACTTTCCTAAGTTAGTAGTAAAGATTTTTTATGTAATGTGGTGTTGGTTTTTTAAGAGCGTCAGAGATATCAAACTTCAAATAAGTAAAATAAATATTTGTGTTTCAAAAAGACTAACAATGGTTTATTATCTTCTAGATACATCCTTTGTCTGCACACATTCAAAATTTGAAGACAAAAACTTTCCTAAGTTAGTAGTAAAGATTTTTATGTAATGTGGTGTTGGTTTTAAGAGCGTCAGAGATATCAAACTTCAAATAAGTAAAATAAATATTTGTGTTTCAAAAAGACTAACAATGGTTTATTATCTTCTAGATACATCCTTTGTCTGCACACATTCAAAATTTGAAGACAAAAACTTTCCTAAGTTAGTAGTAAAGATTTTTATGTAATGTGGTGTTGGTTTTTAAGAGCGTCAGAGATATCAAACTTCAAATAAGTAAAATAAATATTTGTGTTTCAAAAAGACTAACAATGGTTTATTATCTTCTAGATACATCCTTTGTCTGCACACATTCAAAATTTGAAGACAAAAACTTGTCCTAAGTTAGTAGTAAAGATTTTTTATGTAATGTGGTGTTGGTTTTTAAGAGCGTCAGAGATATCAAACTTCAAATAAGTAAAATAAATATTTGTGGTTTCAAAAGACTAACAATGGTTTATTATCTTCTAGATACATCCTTTGTCTGCACACATTCAAAATTTGAAGACAAAAACTTTCCTAAGTTAGTAGTAAAGATTTTTATGTAATGTGGTGTTGGTTTTTAAGAGCGTCAGAGATATCAAACTTCAAATAAGTAAAATAAATATTTGTGTTTCAAAAGACTAACAATGGTTTATTATCTTCTAGATACATCCTTTGTCTGCACACATTCAAAATTTGAAGACAAAAACTTTCCTAAGTTAGTAGTAAAGATTTTTATGTAATGTGGTGTTGGTTTTTAAGAGCGTCAGAGATATCAAACTTCAAATAAGTAAAATAAATATTTGTGGTTCAAAAAGACTAACAATGGTTTATTATCTTCTAGATACATCCTTTGTCTGCACACATTCAAAATTTGAAGACAAAATCTGTTCCTAAGTTAGTAGTAAAGATTTTTTATGTAATGTGGTGTTGGTTTTTAAGAGCGTCAGAGATATCAAACTTCAAATAAGTAAAATAAATATTTGTGGTTCAAAAAGACTAACAATGGTTTATTATCTTCTAGATACATCCTTTGTCTGCACACATTCAAAATTTGAAGACAAAAACTTTCCTAAGTTAGTAGTAAAGATTTTTTATGTAATGTGGTGTTGGTTTTTAAGAGCGTCAGAGATATCAAACTTCAAATAAGTAAAATAAATATTTGTGGTTCAAAAGACTAACAATGGTTTATTATCTTCTAGATACATCCTTTGTCTGCACACATTCAAAATTTGAAGACAAAAACTTTCCTAAGTTAGTAGTAAAGATTTTTTATGTAATGTGGTGTTGGTTTTTAAGAGCGTCAGAGATATCAAACTTCAAATAAGTAAAATAAATATTTGTGGTTTCAAAAAGACTAACAATGGTTTTATTATCTTCTAGATACATCCTTTGTCTGCACACATTCAAAATTTGAAGACAAAAACTTTCCTAAGTTAGTAGTAAAGATTTTTTATGTAATGTGGTGTTGGTTTTTAAGAGCGTCAGAGATATCAAACTTCAAATAAGTAAAATAAATATTTGTGTTTCAAAAAGACTAACAATGGTTTATTATCTTCTAGATACATCCTTTGTCTGCACACATTCAAAATTTGAAGACAAAAACTTTCCTAAGTTAGTAGTAAAGATTTTTTATGTAATGTGGTGTTGGTTTTTAAGAGCGTCAGAGATATCAAACTTCAAATAAGTAAAATAAATATTTGTGGTTCAAAAAGACTAACAATGGTTTATTATCTTCTAGATACATCCTTTGTCTGCACACATTCAAAATTTGAAGACAAAAACTTTCCTAAGTTAGTAGTAAAGATTTTTTATGTAATGTGGTGTTGGTTTTTAAGAGCGTCAGAGATATCAAACTTCAAATAAGTAAAATAAATATTTGTGGTTCAAAAAGACTAACAATGGTTTATTATTCTTCTAGATACATCCTTTGTCTGCACACATTCAAAATTTGAAGACAAAAACTTTCCTAAGTTAGTAGTAAAGATTTTTATGTAATGTGGTGTTGGTTTTTAAGAGCGTCAGAGATATCAAACTTCAAATAAGTAAAATAAATATTTGTGTTTCAAAAAGACTCAACAATGGTTTATTATCTTCTAGATACATCCTTTGTCTGCACACATTCAAAATTTGAAGACAAAACTTGTCCTAAGTTAGTAGTAAAGATTGTTTATGTAATGTGGTGTTGGTTTTTAAGAGCGTCAGAGATATCAAACTTCAAATAAGTAAAATAAATATTTGTGTTTCAAAAGACTAACAATGGTTTATTATCTTCTAGATATCATCCTTTGTCTGCACACATTCAAAATTTGAAGACAAAAACTTTCCTAAGTTAGTAGTAAAGATTTTTTATGTAATGTGGTGTTGGTTTTTAAGAGCGTCAGAGATATCAAACTTCAAATAAGTAAAATAAATATTTGTGGTTTCAAAAAGACTAACAATGGTTTATTATCTTCTAGATACATCCTTTGTCTGCACACATTCAAAATTTGAAGACAAAATCTGTTCCTAAGTTAGTAGTAAAGATTTTTTATGTAATGTGGTGTTGGTTTTTAAGAGCGTCAGAGATATCAAACTTCAAATAAGTAAAATAAATATTTGTGGTTCAAAAAGACTAACAATGGTTTATTATCTTCTAGATACATCCTTTGTCTGCACACATTCAAAATTTGAAGACAAAATCTGTTCCTAAGTTAGTAGTAAAGATTTTTTATGTAATGTGGTGTTGGTTTTTAAGAGCGTCAGAGATATCAAACTTCAAATAAGTAAAATAAATATTTGTGTTTCAAAAGACTAACAATGGTTTATTATCTTCTAGATACATCCTTTGTCTGCACACATTCAAAATTTGAAGACAAAAACTTTCCTAAGTTAGTAGTAAAGATTTTTTATGTAATGTGGTGTTGGTTTTTAAGAGCGTCAGAGATATCAAACTTCAAATAAGTAAAATAAATATTTGTGTTTCAAAAGACTAACAATGGTTTATTATCTTCTAGATACATCCTTTGTCTGCACACATTCAAAATTTGAAGACAAAATCTGTTCCTAAGTTAGTAGTAAAGATTTTTTATGTAATGTGGTGTTGGTTTTTAAGAGCGTCAGAGATATCAAACTTCAAATAAGTAAAATAAATATTTGTGGTTCAAAAAGACTAACAATGGTTTATTATCTTCTAGATACATCCTTTGTCTGCACACATTCAAAATTTGAAGACAAAATCTGTTCCTAAGTTAGTAGTAAAGATTTTTTATGTAATGTGGTGTTGGTTTTTAAGAGCGTCAGAGATATCAAACTTCAAATAAGTAAAATAAATATTTGTGTTTCAAAAAGACTAACAATGGTTTATTATCTTCTAGATACATCCTTTGTCTGCACACATTCAAAATTTGAAGACAAAAACTGTTCCTAAGTTAGTAGTAAAGATTTTTTATGTAATGTGGTGTTGGTTTTTAAGAGCGTCAGAGATATCAAACTTCAAATAAGTAAAATAAATATTTGTGGTTTCAAAAAGACTAACAATGGTTTATTATCTTCTAGATACATCCTTTGTCTGCACACATTCAAAATTTGAAGACAAAAACTTTCCTAAGTTAGTAGTAAAGATTTTTTATGTAATGTGGTGTTGGTTTTTAAGAGCGTCAGAGATATCAAACTTCAAATAAGTAAAATAAATATTTGTGGTTCAAAAAGACTAACAATGGTTTATTTTCTTCTAGATACATCCTTTGTCTGCACACATTCAAAATTTAGAAGACAAAAACTTTCCTAAGTTAGTAGTAAAGATTGTTTATGTAATGTGGTGTTGGTTTTTAAGAGCGTCAGAGATATCAAAACTTCAAATAAGTAAAATAAATATTTGTGGTTCAAAAAGACCAACAATGGTTTATTATCTTCTAAATACATCCTTTGTATGCACACATTCAAAATTTGAAGACAAAATCTGTCCTAAGTTATTAGTAAAGATTTTTTATGTAATGTGGTGTTGGTTTTTAAGAGCGTCAGAAGATATCAAACTTCAAATAAGTAAAATAAATATTTGTGGTTCAAAAAGACTAACAATGGTTTATTATCTTCTAGATACATCCTTTGTCTGCACACATTCAAAATTTAAAGACAAAATCTGTTCTAACTTAGTAGTAAAGATTTTTTATGTAATGTGGTGTTGGTTTTTAAGAGCGTCAGAGATATCAAACTTCAAATAAGTAAAATAAATATTTGTGGTTCAAAAAGACTAACAATGGTTTATTATCTTCTAGATACAACCTTTGTCTGCACACATTCAAAATTTAAAGACAAAATCTGTCCTATATTATTAGTTAAGAAGTTTTATGTAATGTGGTGTTAGTTTTAAACAGCTTCAGATATATTATCAAACTTCTAATAAATTAAATAAATATTTGTGGTTCAATAAGACTAACAATAATTTAATATCATCTAGATATATTTTTTGTCCACACATATACAAAATTTAAATACAATATCTGCCCTAATGTGTTAGTTATTAATTTTTATGTAGTATGGTGCCATGTTTTAACAGCTGCAGAGTTATTATTAAACTTCTAATAAGTAAAATAAATATTTGTGGT
>JACEGR010003289.1:0-108101 GCA_014170235.1 Listronotus bonariensis
ACTGCCTTAAAAGAGGAAAGAGCTTTAAAAAATGTCTAAAATACAGATGTAACAATGATTAAATATTTTTAAGGCAACAATATTTGTGACTATGACTTGGTGCCGCCGCCTAGCCCTACTTTGTGTGATAACAATAATGCTGAGCTGGTCAAAAATCACAGCCCCACTGTTAAGGAATTCTCGAATCATCTCTATAGGCTGTGGGTAGAAAAAAGGTAGAAAGATTTTAAAAACATTAGATTAAGTGTTATAGAAAGTTTGTTATTTTTGTGTACTAGTATAAAGAACATGTTGAGAAAGAAAGACCAATTTATTTAAGTGAAAAAAATTAATCTTTGAAATAAAAGGGCTTCTTTCAGATGAAACAAAACAAATTTAAGATGCTACCAATTTTTAGAAATTTAATTTTAAGTTACATCACTTTTGAAAATATACCTAAGTAAAGTCTGTACGTAGCTCTGTCATTTACTTTTTGAAAAAGGTAAAAATAAGAATTAAAAAAATGAATAATTTTAAAACAATTAATGGAGATTCATAAATAAATATAGTTGATAAATTTACCCAAAACTAATAACGTTACTCCACCGAGGTGATGCAGCTTATATGTTTATTCTGTAAACTTTGACACTACCATTATCGCATACAAGGATATGTATCTTTGTTAAGTAAGGGATGTTTTGCACTAAAAGCAGAGATCTTGTTATTCAAATAGCTTGTAAACCAAAGTAAAAACTTTGGTAAATTGGGGATTTTTTTAATATTATGTATTTTTTAAACTTTCACTTCTCTCTAGTTCTTTTGTTGCTAGTTGTTATATTTCAAATAAAGTTGTTATGTTGTATTTGTTAGAGTTATAGTCTTTGTTTTTGTATTTTTTAAGAATAGTTTGAGTAAAAAAATGCACAATGTAAAAATAATACTATCTACATTCAGTTTGTGATGTTAGCAATTTTTTCACCTTCAAATTTTTTGGAGTTGAAATGATGTTTAACAAGGATTAACATCACTTAGTCAGGAGCAAGTTAATTTTAAACTTGGATTTTTTTATTGGTGGTTTTGAGCTATCTATTTAAAGTGTTTGTCTTATGACACCAAAGAACCCATAGGTTAACAGCTTTTAAATGATGACCCAATATCCACACAAAAATCGTTTTTTAAAAAAGTGTATTTGATCTCTTTAACTTTTAGGTATTTAGGATAATTTTATTAATTATTTTTGATATGAACTGTTGTAACTTTAAATTAGGTGTTGTATGCTAACAAAAATAATATGAGCATGAGGCTATTTAGATAAGTGGTCATATAAAGACAACTAGGGTCCTCTATGAGTTGGGCCGGCACCTTTTTATCCCATTCTCATACAACATAGGAGTGGCGTAGCTTGAATTAATATAGGCTTATCGTTTTTAAGTGACAACCAAAATGTGTTTTTATTTAAAAGGACGAAAGAAAATATGCCGTTTGGGTGGCGCTGTTACGCTTCCTTGGAATACACATTCACGTCTCATACGCAGTAAGTTGACAGTCTGAGACAAGCATGGCCAATATTTTTTGGGTTTTTATTTAATTTAAAAATAAACGTGAATTTTAGGTCTGGAGGCATAGCGTCTACACCTGACTACGACACTGCAACATAAAATTATATTTTATGTTAATGGGGACCTTATTACATGTTTTAACGCGTCTCATTTTATAATATTATAGTATTTTTGGCTAGATGTATTTTTGTTAGCATATATTGTATAATAAAATCTACTAATATTCTTAGTAGTTTAAAAAAAATTATTCATTGCTCTTATTTTTCATCGAGATACGGTTACTCTAAATTTTCCATCTTACTATTTGTTTTTAGTTATTTATACTATTGTCATTTATTGCAGTGTGATTCGAAGTTTTTTGAGATGTTAACCTTTGGTAGTTTTAAAATTTAACAGGTTTTTTCCTGTTTTATGAAACTTTTTTAGTATTTTAGTTATAAGGGTTGTTTATTTGCTTTTGTGTGATTTTGAACATATTTAAAAAGTTTAATAGAACTCTTCTTTACTTTCACACTTGTATTTCCAAGTACAGATTTTTTGCACACACCCCACACATGTGGGGTTGTATAAGTGTTTTTAAACCTTATTTGTATGTTTGTGAGAGCCTTAAAAAATATATCAAATGGTTAAGACACCTTGTATCGACTTTAAAGAAAAGTATGATTGGTATTTGAACATTTTGTGCCTTTTTTAGTTTAGAAATCACAAAAGGACATAAACTTTTTTAAAATACTGCATATTAAATATATTTTTAACATTTAAAATTTTCTAAAAAATATTAATAACACGTTAGATAAACCGTATATGAAACCCAAGTCACTTAAAAAAATATATTTTGTAGTTTCCAATAAAAATATATATTTTTCTATTTTTGTAATAAACAAAATGTATTTCAGATACATTAAATGTAGTTGCTAATATGTATAGTTGATTTTAGATTGTAAGGTTAAAATAAAAACACTGTTTATACTTCATAAGATTTAATCGTTTTATTTAAATATCTTAGTCTACATTTTTTTCTATTTAAATAATAAATAATTTTACGTCACAGTTTATTAACACGTTATTTTATCTGTTGGCCATTGTTAAAAATTATTAAAATTTAAATAAAATAAAAACCTAAGATACATTTAATTAAACAGTTTTTGACAAAACAAAATATTTATTTAGGAAAATTGGTTTTTCAGGTTGATTATCTGATTCTTGCTGGAATCAGTGCACAAAATATATCTTTATCGTCGTCGCCTCGAAGTTCCCATTTAATGTCGACTGTCACCTGTTAAACAAAAATTGTTTTTTTTATTTTAGGGTGTTTTGGTTTAAAAAAGTTAACAATTGTATCAATTATACAAAAAAAATTTGCCACAAAAAGTTATTAAAAAAATATATCAACTTTTAAGGGGAGGGGGTTTCCTAAAAAAAATCAAACATAGTTGAATCTGCTCAAATCTACGGAATTCGTACAATTATGTGGTTTTGTCTAGATTTTTCTCTATTTTTAAGGGTTTCTTTGGGGAGAATTTTTTCATAAAAATTAATTTGCCTAAAATTACTATTTGCTAAAAAATTCCAATTTTAAGTGGGTTTCGGCGGAAAAATCAAAAAATATATTTATTTTTTTATTTTTCTAGGGTGTTATGGTTAGAAAAAAGTTGAAAATTAGTGGCTGCTTTGATTAAAGGGTTTATTGATATACATGATAAATTAAGATATTAAAATTATATGATAAATTTTTATATTCGGCGCAAATATTTACAAAATTGTACATTAATTGAATTATTGACTTGTCTTCTTTCACTTCCGCTTTAACTGGAAATGACGGCTGCGTTTAAATTTTAAACACCGATATATCTTATTTCTATAGTAACATTCTGAATTCAATTACACCTCACATGTTACCTTTAACACTCCTGCTTTTAAAAATTATTATTTTTTAATTATTTTAATCCAAAGTGTCATGATTAAGCTAAATAGGGTAATTTTAAGTTATGTAGCCATGGATAATATAAATATGACTGTAAATTTTTCCTAAAATCGGATATTAATTTTTATAATTTATTATTAGGCTTCACACTCTGTATAAGATGCATTGTCGAATCTTTTTTTTAAATCTATGTATATTTGTGTTACTAAAACTTTAATTAAGTATTCTGTAAACGATTTAATTAGTTTGTAAACTCTTTATAATATTATTATTCTAGCAATTGCGTAGCTTCCTACATCACGTCGATTTTAATTATTTTTGGGAACTAAGGTTTTGAGACGCCGATCACGAATAATTTGACGGACACGTTTCGTTTTCAAGGTGTCATTGTCAGTCTTGTTAAGTCACTTTGAATATTATTTTTCTCGTGCATAAAACTATCATTATTTTTACCCTAACATATTACAAAAATGGCATTTCTCTGTAATCAACTGTAGTTTTTCTAAAAACTCTGAGATTAATTTCTTTCAGGTTACAACCACATTTTTTTGGTAGCGACATTCGCTGTTTATCAATGTAGCCTAGAGAAAATAGTGGTACGATGTTTAATTTAAACAAAAAATCAAATTTAGGCGATTAATGGTATTAACCACGGTAAAAATTATTTTATATGAAAGAACTTACTGACCACTTTGATGTAAATTATATGAATTTAACGTCAACACCAAGGTCTGCCTAAATGTGGTAGACAATCATTCAGTAGCGATACTTTGGTTAGTTTACACTTAAAAACGGACAGAGAGAGGACTATCCAAAACGTTGTGTGAATAATTAAAAAATAAAGACAATGGAAATCCAAAATCCTTTAAGTATGTCAACACAAAAATACCAATTTCTTCTGGTTATAGTTGGTTGATCACCTAAATTTAAAACTGCAGGTGGTAATAATTTTGTTTTTGTATTTAAACCAGGCTTACCATTGGGTAGCTTCCTAAAATGGGCATGGTAATGGAATATTTATAGGTTGTACCAGGCTGCAGGGGGCATGATATGCCTGAATCTTTGCATCCATCTGGGTTGGGTAGATCAAAAGGTACTGGAACTCCTAGGATTACACCATGGACTACTGCTTTAAGGGAATTAGAGGCTGAAGCTAAAAGTTTTTAAATAACTAAAGAAACAATACGTAACTGTTTGTTTTGTTTACATGAGTTGCAAAAGTTCTCATTTTGTGTTCTGGTTAGTTTAAACACTATCGTTTTTGGGTTAAGATTAAACCATTTTTTTAATTTAAACATTTTACATTGTGTCTCTTGTGCGATTTATTATGGATAGTTAATAAAAATATGCCCCAATTTACCACTTACAATCGTATATCCCTGGTAAAATATCTATATGCGCTGCATATCCATAAAGGTGAAATAATTAACAATTAAAACAATAAACATAGGAAAAGACAAATAACAAAGTAGTGGTTCATGTCACGATAGTGCATCATATCCTACATTTGACCTCGATGTAATGAAATAATTTGTTTCTCCTTTTAATTTTTATAAAGCTACCAAGTGAAATGGAAGACGAGAATAGAAAAGTAATCTTCTCGTCCCGACTCAATGATTCGAGTCGTCCAGACGAGACTACCCTTTTCTCTTTAGAAGGCAATACTTACTTGATGAGAAGCTGATAGTCATGGTTGAATTGGTATTTCTCCTTAAAATACATCGTTTTGCATTGGGGGCGCAATCCGATATCTCCAAGCTAACTATACTGCCGTGTTCTGAGCCTTAAATGAAATAAAAATAGATAGTAAATACATGTCCAAGGGAACGCATTAGCTTAGATCTCGGTAGAGATTCTTTGAACAATTTTATTAAAAATAAATAACTTTGTTGTATAAAGTGTCTCTAAAGGGTCTATACAAAATACCAACATCAATTCCCTGGGCAAAATAATTGCAATTTGCTTTAGACAAAAAATTTATCCTTTGCGACATCCAGGACGTCCAACTTGTTATTATACTTCCGATGTTTTTAAATATATTTTTTTAGTCAGAAATATTCGTTTAAGTGCTGCTCAAAGTGACTTTATAAATTTATCCAACTTGGATCTAAATTAACTCATAAATACTTAAAGAACATAGCCAAAGTACAATTAAAGAGGATAAGTGATATTCATAAATTTTAAGATATTCATGAAAAGACAATTTTGAAAATCCAAACCTTTATAGTTCTCATTATAACCTAACTATAAAAATACATTACAAAACAAGTCATGAAAAGAGCGTTTAGTAAACATTTTTGGTGCCCAACGTGGGGCGTGCGTGGGGCCTACGTTGGGCGCCAAAAATGTTTTTGCCGCTTGAAATTAATTAGCAATTTTGGAAATATTGGTAAAGTTGCGAATATGAGATTTAGACTACTACACACATTTTTTAAAGATTTCCAATAAAAATGCCTTCTATTATATGAAGATACATTCAACTGATTTTGTTTTCTAGCAGATAAAGCCTAATATAGATTTTTACCATTACCAATTACATTTTTAAAGTTTGGGCTTCAAAAACACCTAACTAACATTATAAAATAAATTACAGCGTAAACTTTTGAGAACAAAGAATTTACGGACCCATGTTTATTTTATATAAACTATTTCGTCCTTTGAAGTTTGGCAGCGTACTTTTTAGCACCTTGTATATGTACAGGTTAGGTTAATCCTTTCTAAACTTGAATCAACATTATTTATTTTACTTTATAAACCATGTATATATATTTATTATCGTACAAAATAAATATGTATATCTGCTTGTTTTGTTAATTCTGCAGTTTCTTATATACAAGGTACGACAAAAGTATATTTTTAATACAATGGTACGATAACCTGTATATTGTTTCACCATTCAAAATATCTCTTAAAGAACTAGATACCAGATTTGATATGTCTGTTTTGTATAGAAAAATATTGAAAATTATCTGAAAGATTATTTTAAATTTTATTTAAGTGCATGCCAGCAATTGCTGTTAGAAGTAAGGTTGCTTTTGTAGATACCTACAGGGTGCGTTTTAAAATCTTACAATGGCTATATTTTTAAAACCATTGAAAATATAAAAATTAAAAAATACCGTTTTTATAAAACCAGAGGTGGCTATAAATGACGTATTTTTCAAAACACCTCTATCAACCCCTGAAGCTGTCACTTAAGAATCTAAAATGGCAACACCCCTTATGTGGCACCTCTGAAAAGTTTATGAAAAATGTTTTTCGTTGGTCATTAAAAAGTTGGGGTAAAATGAGATACTACCCTTAAATTTTAGAAAAATCATATTTTATTATTCATAAAGAATACCCGTAAATACCCAATTAAATTAAAATAAAAGTAATTAAAAATTAATAATAGTAAATAAAATAATACTCTCCAAAAGTTAACTCCCTTCTGGTTAGTTCTGTTTCTGAATTGTCTCGAGGAAAAAGTTCTAGCAACTGGTCTTGGTTGTTGGGCGAAAGAACTAACCAGAACTTATTTTGGGGGCGGGTTAGCTATGCAGGGAATATTATTTTTATTTATTATTTTTTATTAATTAAGTTTGATATTTTCTGGCATTTTTTATAAATAATAAATGACGATTTTTAAAGAGTTGATAAAGGTGTTTTAAAAATACGTCATACGCCCCAGGTTTTATAGAATCGGTATTTATTTATTTTTTGATATTTGCCTTGGTTTAAAAAATATAGCCATTTTAAGTTTTAAAAATACACCCTGTATATCGGCAATTAAACATTGGATGGCCGTATTTCTAAAACTATTAAGGATGATAATAATAAACGTGTTTTAAGTTATTTTTAATTAAGCACCTAAAAAACTGATGGTAGAAGCACACGAATTATTAAAGAAAAATAATTCGCTTAATGCCTTTATTATTTTTTTAATAAGCTTAATATTGTAAAAGAATACACCTTAAACCTAAAAAAACTTACCACAATCCGTATACCCTGCACTGCAATACCCACACAAGAATAATAAAATTGTTACACATAAAATTGCTTTGTAAGCCATATTTTAATTTTTAACCAATTTACAAAACTATTGTTTTCTAAATTAATAATTTATCATATATTATAACTCAGCTAAGGTGTTTTAAAATTCTAGTAACGCCGTTTCCCAACAACAAAAAAATGGGAACACGATATTATGACAACTTATAAATTAACATGAATTGAAACAACAATTTTGTTTGACGAATTAAAGTAGTTATTATCGACAAAGGACAAAAGTTTATCTCTGCCGAGAGTTGACCACTGGCTCAGATAACGTTATGGTGAGCTGTGTATTAAGAGTCCTAGTTTATTTTAAACAGTATTAATTATGCAAGTTCAAGGTGGTGCTCGGTATATTAAATAGTTTATTTTGTGGTGGATTTGATATTAAACTTTACATATAGAAGATCCCAAGAGTTTGGAATGACAATCCTAGGATGGAGTTAACCATCGCCCTTGGACAATCATGGTTAGTTCAAACGGAGGTGCATACGACCTGGGCTTGTGCCAAATGGATTTTGGACTTTTACCATTCATTATTAACAAGCTAATTTTTCGTGAGTGGTTTCATTTTGACGAGACGACCAACTTTTTTCCTTACAACAATTTTCGTTGATGGTAGCAAAGATTAAATATATTGATTTGATGAATATCGAAAAACCCGTATGACATACATACCTCGGAATTGGTAGGACAATGTGGGTGTTAAATTATATAAACCATATTTTCGCGTGAAATTATTTGAAATAATTTCAAATCATGTTATTTTCGCATTGAAACTATTTCGTGCAATGACGTCACAAATGTCACATATTGAAAGTATTTCAAAACCTTCACAGGGGGATGTTTGTTTCTTGACAGTTCATATGTCAAATGTGTTCTTATAGTCGTTTTTGTTATTACAATATAATAGAAATATGAAAGAACCTGATGTAACAGTAGAGACATCCATACCAATATTACTAAATTTTTATTATAAAATTAAAAATTAATTTTTGTTGTAAACGACTTTAAATTGAAAGTGACATCATGAAATGAAATAATTTTAAAAGCATCCATTTTCGCGACTTCATGGTTTAAAAGTAGTTTGAAATCTTTTTTGAAGAAAATATGGTTATAAATATTATTTAATCAACAGAAGAAAAAAAACAGCTGGTTAGTAGTTATTTTTCACGACATCGTTAACCATACATGTTGGTGGTAGGGGCTCTTTGATAAAACCTTTCATTTTGTAGGACAAATATTTTTCGGTTTAATTAGATAATTTTCTCGAAAAATGCCTCAAATCAACACACCTATTTCCTGCTACCCCTGTAAGCTACCAGCAACGAAAAATTAGCTTGTTAGTAATGAATGGTAAAAATGGTCCAGGAATCCCTAACTAACTAGACAAACACCTGTATCTTTTAGTGACTCGACTCAATGGTCAATTTGGTTTGGGTACCAGGACATACTGGTATCAAAGGCAACAAAGCAGCGGATAAACTGACGCTAACGGATAGCAATAACCCAAACCTAACAGTACCCTGTCCGACGAGCATGTCCAGTTAAATTCTCAAGTGATAGGCCAAGGAATTGGCCAGAAGAGAGTTTGAGGAACTATGATTATCCGAAACAAAGATAATGCATACCATGGACAGTGATCAAGGAACCTTTTCAAGACCTTGCAGCCAGACTATTGGGCATGGGTAGGGCTATTTCACTTAAGATATCCAGAGACTAAACCAAATATTCTGTTTTTCCTCAACTGAACTAAATCGCTCTTGTTTCATACCGGCCTCGTGCTTGCTATAAAGAAAAGAAAACGACTACTCTGTATGCGCCTTAAAACGAGCGCGCCGCGTATCATGTGAAAAGTAAATTCAGTAGCTATGCCTTTACGACTAGCGCTTTAACCATATATTAACTCGAACAAAATTGAAGCAGATTAGCAATTTTTCCTGAATGTTAACTGGCCTCGCTTCCTAGGAGCCTAGACCTGCGGCCTCTCGATTATTTATCTTTTGCCTCAAAAGTAAGGGCTACAGAAATAATCCAGCCAAATTAATTATAGAAACATATTTGGGAGCAAATAGGACTAATCTCAATGGATGCCTTTACGACTAGCGTTTTAACGTCAGGCGTGGGCCCGCACTATAAATTTCGCGTCAACTGACAAAAAGTTGCATCTGAAAAATAACTTTTCTTTTAATGCATTCACAATCTCATGTGAAACGTCAGCTATGTACCATTTTGACCAAAGATTTGCATCTGCATGAATATAAGATACAATCGTTCCTCCGTGCCATACATCAACTCAAGCAGATCAGCAATTTTTCCTAAATGTTAACTGGCCTTGCCTCCTAGGAGCCTAGACCTGTCGCCTCTCGATTATTTACCTTTTGCCTTAAAAGTAAGGGCTACAGAAATAATCCAGCCAAATTAATTATAGAAACATATCTGGGAGCAAATAGGACTAATCTCAATGGAAATCTCTTTTAATATGTTTTGAATTTTCGACCCTCAACTCCACATAGTTTATAAAAATAAAAATATTATATCTCAAAAAGGTTATAGGATAATTGAATTTGCTCCGTATTATTAGCGTTCTTAATAGCCCACAAAAATATTACTTAAAGGATGGTTTTTACCAATGTTTGGGGCTCTTAACTGGAATCATATACAGTGACAGCATAATCTAAGAAATAATACCTATATTATCTTTTCTGTGTTTGGCTTTAGTTTAAAAATGGAATAAGATCAAATATGGTTAACTAATTTGTTTAATTAGATTAGAGGAATCAGTAAATAGAGAAACCTTATCCATTTCTTAAAACTATTGTTATGGATTTTTATACTGGGCGGACCAAAATACATATATTTTTAATTTATATCAATTTCATTACCTAACAAAAATACGTCAGAACGAAAACACCAAAAACAATGATAAATATGTTTCTATAGGCAATGACAATTAAGCGACTTTGCAACGTTGCAATTGCAGATTTAGTGCATTATGAGAGTTCATAGTAAACATTAGCTTGCTGTTGTTGCGGGTCAATATCCTATTTTTTAAATTATTTTTATGATAATAAAAAATAAAAAGCCTGCAACTTGTGTGAAGTGTTTAAGCGGTTGTCATCATGAATTTCGTTAAACATTTTGCAATAAAGCAAAACGTGGAAAGTCGTTTTTGTGTCTGCAGTTCAGGTCAAGGGCGTCGCCAAGGAGGGCAGGAAGGGGCAGTTGCCCCTCTCCCCTAGAGATTCTAAAAAGTTGCCAATGCAAAGCAACCAAAGCCTTAATTCTTTTTCTTGGCTTGCTTGATCAATAATTATTTTTGTACGTACGAAACTCAAATGAAATCACCAACTCCATTTTATCAAATCTAAACAGTTGCTGCGTTTAGCTTTCGTATTGTTTTTATAAGAATGTCAATTAATTTGTGTTACTAACATTTTAAATGTGGACTTTGCATGGTTTAGAAATCGGAAAAATTCGGTAACTAGTAGCGATATCCGATTTTTAATAGATATTATAGCCGCGAAGTCAAATCAATCAATTTAAATATAGATAATATAAAAGTAATCTAAACAGTCCTCTTCTTTCTGAAATATAGACTTGCAGATTATTTTTTCCTGTCTTTTTTAAATAACCATTTTAAAACACATACAATCATTACATTCATCACTTCTGCTCATTTATATGATGACGATTTTCGATTTGAGATCCAAAGTTTTGTTCCTGGCTGACAGTTGTCAATTTTATTTTTAACGCGAACAGTCTTTTGTATTCGCGATTTAGTTTAAGGAATTTAACGTTGCAATACGGTAAATTAGCTGATAAAAATGGGTATCTAGAACCAAAAATAATAGCAAAAAAAATGGTTTTTGAGATAGAGTGGCTGTGACGTCATATTTGACACCTACTTGTAATCTAAGACACTTTGTCCAAATGATATTTAGATGTATTCTTAGTAATAAGGGTACTTTACTCTTGAACCATTTTCATATTTTTGTATCTCTCCAAATACAGGGTGTTTCAAAAATCGATCACGAAACTTAAGGGGGTGATTTTACTTGACAAAATAAGGGTAGAGCTTCATATAACCTTTTTTCAAAATGTCATTCGTTTTCGAGTTACAAGCCGTCAAAGTTCAATTTTTATTTTGGTTTTTTCGCCATATTGCATTTATTTTTTAACCAATCCAGTTGATATTTGGCACACAAACCGAGCTTTGCAGATTCTAAAATTTTAGGAAAAAAGTACTTTTTTAATTACCGCCAGAGGGCACTTCACCTAAAACTTAAAATTCATTTACATCATAACTTTTATATTTTGACGCAAAGCTGGGGGCGCCATTTTATAGACAATCAAAAACTTAAAAAATAAGGTACTCTTTATTAAAGTCGATAAACCTCACCGTTTAGGCACCAATAGACATCAAAGTTTTCATCAATTTCAATCAAATTACCTACATACATACAGGGTGTCCAGTAACTCAACCGACAAACTTTACGGGGCGATTCTACAACAGAAAATAAGAAAAAAACTTCATATAAACATGTTCTAAAGGTCTTAGTTTTTGAACTACGGGGTGTTAAAAATTTAAAAAAAAACTTTTTTTTTAATTTTAACACCCTGTAGTTCAAAACTATATAGTTTAATATAGTTTTCGTTTATTGTGAAGTTATTGGATTGGGCAAAAATCTCGATTTTGATTAATTCTACGAATTTTGCGAATTAGGCTAACGATATTTTGTTTTATGTGTTCTCAAATTGACAAAATAACTATCAACTTAGAGTTAATAAACATTGATAAATTAAACTCGTGAGTTTTTTAAGGTGTTTACTCATCACAGATAAAATTATTAATATCTTGACTTCGTAAAAATGTTTTTTTTACGCATAAAAACACAAGACTTAGTGCTACGGCAGGAATTTCATGCCAGTAAAACCAGACGCAGCCAAAGCAATAAATCTGTTTATTTGCCGTTTAAAAGGTGTAATTTTCTTTTTCTCCAAATGGCAGTAAAAGCGGCTTTTAAGTATTAATATTTTTCTAAAAATCTCATAAAACTATTAGTAAATTAAGTCTTAAGCTTCAATATTTTAAACATAAAACATTTTTTTGCATTTTTAGATCTTTACAGACGGAAATGGCATGACAACCGCAGCCATGGCAGGAAATCTGTTTTTCTGTTGTTCAAAAAATATAATTATCGTGTTTTCCAAATGGCAGTAAATGCGGCTTTAAAGGATAAATATTTTACTAATAAAACTCCAAACTTTTTGCATTTTTAAATCTTTACATAGGGGAATGGCATCACAACCGCAGCCATGGCAGGAAATCTGGTTTTCTGTTGTTTAAAAAATATAATTTTCTTGTTCTCCAAATGGCAATAAAAGCGGCTTTAAAGGATGAATATTTTACTAATAAAACTCCAAACTTTTGCATTTTTAAATCTTTACATAGGGGAATGGCATTACAACCGCAGCCATGGCAGGACATATGTTTTTCTGTTGTTTAAAAAATATAATTTACTTGTTCTCCAAATGGCAGTAACAGCGGCTTTAAAGGATGAATACTTTATTAATAAAACTGCAAACTTTTTGCATTTCTAGATCTTTACAGAGGGGAATGGTATCACAACCGCAGCAATGACAGGAAATCTGTTTTTCTGTTGTTTAAAAAATATAATTGACTTGTTCTCCAAATAGCAGTAACAGCGGCTTTAAAGGATGAATACTTTACTAATAAAACTCCAAACTTTTTGCATTTCTAGATCTTTACAGAGGGGAATGGCATTATAACCGCAGCCATGGCAGGAAATATGTTTTTCTGTTGTTTAAAAATATAATTTACTTGTTCTTCAAATGGCAGTAACAGCGGATTTAAAGCGATTACTTTACTAATAATACTCCAAACTTTTGCATTTTTAGATCTTTACAGATGGGAATGGCATTACAACCGCAGCCATGGCAGAAAATATGTTTTTCTGTTGTTTAAAAAATATAATTGACTTGTTCTCCAAATGGCAGTAACAGCGGCTTTAAAGGATGAATATTTTACTAATAAAACTCCAAACATTTTGCATTTTTAGATCTTTACAGATGGGAATGGCATTACAACCGCAGCCATGGCAGGAAATATGTTTTTCTATTGTTTAAAAAATATAATTTACTTGTTCTCCAAATGGCAGTAAAAGCGGCTTTAAAGGATGAATATTTTACTAATAAAACTTCAAACACTATTAGTTTATTAAGTTTTATTTAAGCTTTAATATTTTTAACATAAAACATTTTTGCATTTTGAGATCTTTACAGAGGGGTATGGCGTCGGGCTAAACATTTACATTATACAGAGAAACATTTTATTTGTAAAATTACCTCTAAATTTATTTTACCAAGTAAAAGTATCTTAAAAAAGGATTATCTTTTAAAAGTTTCACACATATTTTGATAGTTTTTAAAGAAGAGTTTATACAAAAAACAATAGTAAAAAGTAATCCAAATAAAATTTAAGTTGGCTGGCAAGAAAGCTTGTACAAGGTGTTTTTACATTAAAAAAAATAAATAAGTTACTTTCTAAATAAATTAATTGCTAAAAATATGTTACATCACTTTTGTACACAAAACTTAAATTATGCTTAAATAGCCTGGTGAACATCCGTTGAAGATTTGTCTAACTAAAATACAGGGCGTCCAAAAGAGTGTGCACAAACTAGTTCACATTTGCCATATAAATAATATGTTTTAATAACGTATGTCCTAAAAGTTTTGGCACAAAACTCATTGTCTTTAATTTTAACAAAAACAAAATAATATCAAGTTGCCTTTGAAAACAAAAGTTTATTTACTTTATTTACTGTCAGTTGAGATTTATTTATTTTGAAGTTTTCGCTTTAAGATGTCGTATAATTTAGAAATATCAAAAAGTATCTACAAGTTAGTTGGGCGGATACCCAAAGCTGAAATCTGTCGAATATTTCAGAATGAAAAACATTTCACGCAGAACCATTTATAGAACAATAGCGGAGTGCGAGCAGGGAATACCTTGTCTGAATCTCCCAAAAGTGGAAGACCACGTGCATTTACCGCACAGAGGTCAGAGAGATTGGTGAGAAGAGCAAAAACCAGATTGGAATGTCAACGAGGAGACTGGCTAGGCAATACAGATCTTCTAAGAGTACGATATCGTTGGAATTGAGGAGGAATGGTCTTAAATATCGAAAGAGACGTATATGCCCCAAATACTCTCAAGCGCTTCATTAAAAAAAACGATAAATATTGTGTGCCAAAACTTTTAGGACACGTTATAATCGATCGATACATTATTTTTGGATTCTGTAGAATAAGTGTCGTCAGCGACTGAGATTTGGCCAAAAGAAATAGTTATTTTTATAACGAATTTCTTAACAGTTTCGTAATTTAATACAAATTTAATTTATAAAAAATTAAGATATTTAATAAATATTATTTATTTTTAAAGGTACAAACCATATTAAATACATTTTAAAAAATGGGGGACCTTTTAACGGCTGTCTTTTAAATAAAAATATATCGTGGATGCCATACCAATATGGCAGGAATGTGTGAATTTGGCCCACTGTATTTTAGTTTTAAATATATATACTCCCCAAAAAAATTATTGCATAACTTCGGGTTTTTCTAAATGCTCATTTTTCTTTTAATAATTCACGTGTTAACACAATCAAGTAAAGAAATGTCAGGAATAAGTAATGGTATAATTTAATCACAAAATGTGATTACTCGCTTTCAGCACTACATCATACAGGGCGATTAAAAATGCTTATTTTTTTTTCAAAAACTTTTAATCATCCTGTAGGATGTATGGTTAAAACCAAATAATAACGGTTATGCTAAAGTTATAGCTTGACATTTTCTTAACATTTTCTATTTTTTATTGTCTTATTAACTTATATTATTAAGAAAGGTATGACCATTTAAATTTAGGCATTTTTCTATTGAAGCTTATCAAAAAAATCGAGTATATGCGAACATTTTTCGTGGGAGTTTATTATTAACATTTGTGCGGAATAAAATTGCACCATATTCTTAAGGTACCATTTAGTTTATTAACATATTAACAATAATAGTTTTTATCTATATGATATAGAAAAATCGGTACAGTTAAGCCAAAAAATTACAGGAAATTCTGGAGATAAATATATTACTTTTTTTTGGTTAAGTGATTTTTAGGACACCTAGTAATAGGATTTTTATAATGCGCAACTTTTTTTGTTTTTGTATGCACCTATTTAATTCAAGTTTTTCATAACATAAAGCCTTACAAAATTTGAACCAAGAGGATAGAACATCGATACGAAAATTAAGCTATTCGTAATAAATTTTCCAACATCCTGTGTACCAAGTAAGCATAAAGTATCGAATATGTTTGATCCATCCTCAAATTTGACTCAATTTTTTGACTCGTGCTGTCTATTACGAAATATGTATAGTTGGAACCATATTTATTTTATTCTAAAAGTGATGCCGCCAAGTACACAAAAAATAATAAAGTAAACAAACCTTTTCAAAAGCACATGGCCTCTGACAGAGCCTTATTACATATTTTTTAGATAAATGAATAAAAATATTGCGAAAACACGTATCACGTACTTAAAAACATCATCTTATTTCGTCTCTGGCGTGCCATAAAACCTGTAACGCGTGGCGTAGTCGTTGAGTTGAATATTTTTTGCTGCAGTAAATCATTGTTCACAAAAGGGTTTATTTGCTTTATCATTTTTTGTGTACTTGGCGGTATCGCTTTCAGAATGAAATAAATATGGTTCTAACTATATCTGAGTTTCTTAGCTTATCAACACATTGGATTGCAAAAAGAGATATTACAAATTTACGATTTTTACAAAAAGCCTTTCAATAACTTTACCATAGGTTTAAATTTTTAATAAACAATTAGACAAAATGTAGGTGCAGAATAAAACGCAATGAAGAAGTAAATAAGTCACATAAAAAATGGTTTCCATTGCGTTTCAAATGATCACAGTAAGCCTTAAACTGAACAATCATATAACTACTTATATGCACAAGATTTTTGGTTATAAAAACCACCAATCTATCTGGTATATTTAATAAAATTAAAAAAATAATAATAGAAGTTGACAGGTGTTCTAGCAATAAATTATATTAAAATATTAATTATTAAATACACAATTACAATTTTAACAAATAAAAACAGTGTGGTGGTGGATCTACAGAACAAACAATCTTGTACATACATAATTAATTACAAAAACACAATATGATACAGTATTAAAAAATAATTGTTCTTATAGTTAGGACATATTAATATCTAATAATCGATAGACTAGATTCAAATATGACACTTTAAATAAATAAAAATTTAATTTTTGCACATTTAAAATATCAAAACCCTAAAATTATTCACAAAAAAATTATTTAGACAAATACAAAACTATTTTTAAATCACTGGGTAAATGACTGAGATTCGGACCTTTAACTCAACGCATGAACGTCCGATATTGTCTTGCTTTTATTTATTTTGTTAAAAATCCGATTAGCAGATATTTATTCAGTGCTACAGTTTAATACCTTTGTATTACTCACTTTTATCTAATTAAGGAACGTTAAATTATATTTTACAGCTCAAAAACAATATATGTTTAAACTCTGTGCTTTCGTTTTCTTGTAAGTTAAATGCTAAAACTTAGAGAATAAAATATTACGCTAGAGGTGGCAAGAAAAGTATTTTCTTGTGCGCCGAGTTCTATTTTCTAACGGTGGTTTACGTTGGACATATAACTGAAAAAATAAAACATATTAGTTAAACCCAGTAAAAACATCCCATATAACATTTTTTGCCGGCAAGGCATTGGCAAAAAGGTATCAAAAAGATATCAAAATGGACAATTGGCCGTTATTGGGCCACGTGTTGCAAAAGATGTGATGGCATCCATCATTAATAAGTTATGATGAAAAAATGCGTTTAGGATGATGGCATCCATCATTAATAAGTTATACTGAAAAAATACATTTAGGATGGTGGCATCCATCATTAAAAAGGTTTTGGCCAAAATATGCCTTTTAGATGATGGCATTACATTATTTTTTCCTAATGACAATAAGATGCATTTTTACCGTCCAGGGAACTAAAATGTGCTTAAATAATGCACATGCATAATGTGTGTTTATGTACAGGGTGTCCCATATAAAATTAAATACTATAATTTTGAAAAACCATAAGATACAATAAAAATACTAAAAAATAAATTTCACTGAACAACTTCTGCATTTAACTTTTTCTTGTATCTCTTATGGTTTTTCCAAAATTATAGTATTTAATTTTATATGGGACACCCTGTATATAAACACACATTATGCATGTGCATTATTTATGCACATTTTAGTTCCCTGGACGGTAAAAATGCATTTTATTGTCATTAGGAAAAAAATAATGTAATGCCATAATCTAAAAGGCATATTTTTGCCAAAACCTTTTAGTGATGGATGCCACCATCCTAAATGTATTTTTTCAGCATAACTTATTAATGATTGATGCCATCATCCTAAACGCATTTTTTCATCATAACTTATTAATGATCGATGCCATCACATTTTCTGCAACACGTGGCCCAATAACGGCCAATTGCCCATTTTGATGTCTTTTTGATACCTTTTGCCAATGCCTTGCCGGCAAAAATGTTATATGGGATTGCAATCAAAATAAATAAGGCATTTCATTTAAAATAACCAAAATATTACGTGTAGCGCAAAACTCGAAAATTTGTTAACAATTCCATTATTTTACTGTTTTATTCTGTTTTACAAAAACCTATTAATATCAAATTTTGTAAACACACCTTTACGATTATAGAGATTCTATATGTATATCTTGGCAAGTAGTGAAGACTAAATTTTAAAACTTTGGAAACTTTCTTTATTTGGACCGCTTAATGCAATATAATAAAAATAAGTAAGTCATTTTATTTAAAACACAAAAAATACATGTAGCGCAAAACTGGAAAATCTGGCAACGGTGCGGTATACGAACCCTTTCAAATACTGAATTTTGTAAATATTTTAGAAGTTTATGTAAAAGATAGTTAAGAGCCGCGGTATATTTTACAAACCATATAAATCAATTTATTGGTTCTTAAAACAAAATTTTTAAGCCACTTATTTAGGACAAACTATTTTAAGTAAAATTAACCTAAGAAGAGCAGCCTTTCATACACAAAATTTCTCGAGAGACCACAGAGAATCGCTGCAACTTTATATAGACTGCAAACATTCCTGTCTTTACACCCAGCAATGTTTTTCGAAGTTTAAAGATAAGCTTTTAATACGTACCTTTAAGTATATAGTCTGTAAGCAATGTAGGTACCGTGGGACTGTCTTCATTAATAGCTTTTAAAACTGCAAAAAAATAGTTATATAAAATAAAGCTACCTTTCTTAAATATAATAAATTAAATTAAAAACAAATTAGTTCCCAGCAAACACTATTTGCCGGCAATGTACATTTTTCATACTGGCATTGATGGTAAAGCATTGGCAATTGGTGGCAATATTATGCCAAGATCTTATACGCATTAAAAAGTCAACCCTAAATAAACACTTAATTGCCAATAAATTTTACATGCAGGCGAATTGCCGGCAAGCATACAAAAATGGCGGCATACCAATCCTGATTAAATAAAACACGCGTTTTTGTTGCAGGCAAATAAATATTGGATTTTTGAAGGCAAACCTTCAACGCATATTCATACTTTTTAAACCATATTATTAACATTGGGATTTAACTAACATTAAAGCAATTTGCAAATTTTTATTTGCATCATGCAAATAAAAATTTGGTCAAACAAAATGTTTATTATGTATTTTGAAGCGAATAAAAATAAATGATGGTAAAATTAGCTACGTTAATTTCCACCGAAGGTGACCGCTTTGTGCATTTATTTTCTACGTGGTTTTCTAGCTTTTTAGTTTCTTTTTTAAAGAAAAGAGTTTTTAATAGACATAATTAAATGTATTTATTACCTAATAAGTGTGTGTTGTGTGATTAATTGGTGATGGCTAGTCGAGAAGGCAAGATATTCAAGTAGACTGTTAGGAGCTGTAAACATTTTGTTTAAAACTTTATTAAAAGTTTTAAAGACGTGTTAATAAAAAATATTATATATATTTAATAGTTTTTTTGACATACCGATAGATGGCGTAATGGACAATAAATTACTACGTTTCTGCAATATCTTCGCTTTTTATCGTCTAAACCGTACCCATTAGACAAAAATAATTCGAGAGCGGTCTGCGGTAGGTGATCTCACTTAGCTTTGAAAGAAATATCTTCGGCTAGTGTAAAAATCTGCATCTCAAAGTTGCGACAGTGTTCCGAGAGGGTACTGGTTTTCCTATTTTAATTTTCAAATAAAATATCGCATCATTTTAGCTTTTAAAAAAAGTATATGCGACAATTATCGTCAATAAGACGTCAGCTTGCTGCTTGGGAGTATCTGCATTTGCCAACTTCTGTCTTTTTGTTATCTTTTTGCAAATAACTTATTAATGATGGATGCCATCATCTCAAACGCATTTTTTGTCAATAACTTATTAATGACGGATGCCATCACTTTATCTGCAACACGTGGCCTAATAACGGCCAATTGCCCACTTTCGCGTCTTTTTGATACCTTTTTGCCAATGCCTTGCCATTAAAAAGTGTTGGCAATGCCAGTAAATTAAATGTACAACGCCGGCAAAAAATGTTATATGGGTTACCATAATAACAAAAGACTTACTTTTTATAAGCACTTGAAGCGTCTGATTGTCTGGAGTGCCATTGTCTATGTGGTAAGGAATAACAGTGGTAAGATACTAAAAATAACAAAAAAACGTAATTTGAAGAGTATTTAGTACACGGATTGGCTAAAAGAAACCTTGGAACTAGTTTTTATAAAGAGTCTGAGAATAAAAACATTTTATTGTATAATGAAGCAGGACAGATCACTATTTTCTATTGCAGAGTAAGCGAGAGACGCGTATTCCGCCGTCTTACCCCTGCAAACTAATGGCGCTCTTATTTACCCCACCCTAAATTAGAAGTGGGAGATACATGAGAATGAAGAACTCTCATGCTTTATTTCTTTTCTACTTGCATATTCCTAGTTTGTATCTCTTTTTATTACACTGAAATCCAATCCCAAGATCAAGTTTAGCCAGTGACATAACATAATGGACCGGCCCTCGCGATCGCTTATTGACGCCAGAGCAGTGCGAGAGAGATGGAGCTAATTACGGCAAAAACGTGAATTTATATTCGTTTATCGTTAGAAAGCAGTTAAATTTAAAAGTGATTTCTTGTGTTCTGAAGTTATTTGTGATCAAAATTTTTGACTCTAGTTGTTGTTCAATATGGTTCACTCATGTGCAGCTATAAATTGCACTGCAAGGTGGAAAAAATGCGACACTACGAAATTCCACAGATAGGCACCACAAAAAGGCACATTGTTTGGATAATATTTTCATTGTTATGTTTAAGTAGATAAAATTTATTATTTATTAATTACTGGTGTTATAAACTGCATATATTAAAAAAACTTTTTCAAAAAACTAATAATTTTTGTTTATTTCTTTATTTTTATAGCTACTTTAACACAAAATATACGTTTAAATTATAAAAACTACATTAGACAAAGGATAAACGAATGTTTTTAATATATAAAAAAATATTTTTATTAAAGATCAAGCGGTATCTAATAAAAATACCCAAGAATTTTAACAAAAATAACTTTAAAAGAATTATATAGTTAAAAAATATGTATACAATGTAGTAAAAATTCATTAATATATAAAAAAATCTAAAAAGTTTAACAAATAAGCACAATATCTGAAAATATACTTTAAACCCCATTATTCCCATTTAAATTTCATTACTTGCCGGGCTTTCTTGCCGTAATTAGCTCCATCTCTCTCTCGGACCTCTCTTTCTTTCGTCGGCCGCAAATAAATTCACAGCGGCAATACGTCGGAGCCGGTCCATTATATCATGTCATTGAGTTTAGCCAATCTGTATTAAGGATAATGAAACAAAGTAGCCCACAGCCTATGACCAAGCCAAAGAGGAAAAAATGAATTATCAAGCCATATTATAAGTGTAATATTAATGCCATTTAAGATTTTTTAGGGAATTTTACTCATATTAATGCATACTTAATTTGTTGATCGGTGTTCAAGTTATGATCAGAAAAGAAGGTATTGATAATTCCACAGCAAAAAATAGGAAGAGAAAACTTTTAGAGAAGAACTTGTTACGCCTAAAGGGATTTGTTTATTTTGGGCTGGTGTAGAATTTAAAAATTTGTATTGACCGGTTAGAAAAAAGCTGTTAGTTCTTTTTTATACAATTACCCCGTACGCAACGCAGCGTTTATACGGATAGAAGAGTTTTGTTGTCCATTGTCGGTTTGAATTCGAAACCCAGTAGTTTTTGCGATATTGTAGGTACTTTTCATATACGACAATACAGTCGGTTGGCTCTAAAAATTTATAAAGTATTGGATACTGTAGGGGTGGTTAGAAGCGGTAACCACAATTATATTTTACTTTAAAAATGCTGAGAACTTAAAATAGTTACCAGAATTTTTAAATTTTTAAATCCGAAAATAACTAAGAGTTGGACGAGAGAACATCTTTCTAGTATTTTCCTAAAAAAAACGTCTCGAAAACCTTTACAGAAGATGTATTTTGATAATGTAAATCAAGTAAATAAATATGTCTTCCAATTTTTTTTGCAAAACAAAGTTGGTTACGGTTTTATTCACCCTTTCCCCTTTCAATGAGGTATACCTAAATCTCCTTCTATTCTCATTACTTTGCTAGGTCACATTTTGTTTCCCAAAATAAATAAATCAATACAAAAAAACATTATTAATAATGTGACTTTACACTATAAAGAATTATATTTTTAGAAACTTACTTTTGGATCCAAGCCATTCGGTGTCTTAACTGAATTACTCTTGGAACTTCGTTTCCTCTCAACATGGTATTGCCTTCTTTTATTTTGAACAGCCAACAACAACGAAATGAATGTATTCTTTAATTCCTTTTCATACTCCAACTCGTCTCGGAGTGCCAACTCAGAAATAAGAGTTTCCGAAAATTCTCTAATTAAGACTTCCAATTCCAAAAATAGTTCGTTTAGTTGAGAAAGACTTAAATCTCGCAATTCTAAAAAACAAACAATGAGTTATATAGGGTGATTTAAAAATCGATCAAATATTAAATATTTAAAAAAGTTTTTTTAAAATTTTTAACACACCATAGTTCAAAAACTAAGACGTTTAGGACATATGTTTATATAAAGTTTTTTTCTTATTTTCTGTTGTAGAATCGCCCCGTAAGGTTTGTCGGTTGAGTTACTGGACACCCTGTATGTATGTAGGTAATTTGATTGAAATTGATGAAAACATTGATGTCTATTGGTGCCTAAACGGTAAGGTTCATCGACTTTAATAAAGAGTACCCTATTTTTTAAGTTTTTGATTGTCTATAAAATGGCACCCCAGCTTTGCCCTATCTGTCAAAATAAAAAGTTATGATGTAAATAATTTTTTTAGTTTTAGGTAAAGTGTCCTCTGGAGGTATTTAAAATAGTACTTTTGTCCTAAAATTTTAGAATCTGCAAAGCTTGATTTGTGTGCCAAATATCAACTGGATTGGTTAAAAAATAAATGCAATATGGCGATAAAACCAAAATAAAAATTGAACTTGGACGGCTTGTAACTAGAAAATATTAGCATATTTTAATTTCCCACTCTGAAAAACCTGTCATTTTTTTTTATCTTTGATCAAACCACGAAGCCTTAAAGCCTAAATACTAACGTACCGTGGGCGACTTAAGCGAGGTAAGAGGGAGTTTGTAGCCACGGGACTTAAATACTTGAAGATTTGGGGGAAGGAAAGACCTCCGCGGGCAGCAAATTCCACAATCTAGAAACTCTAGGGATAAAACAACGAACAAAGAGGTAAGTTCAGGGCCTGTCCAGTTAGACCGTATAACGAAGCATACGTGCGGAACCACGAGTTTCTCTGTTGGGAACCGTGAGTGGAGGAACTATACTGGACAATTCTTCAGAGAAAAAGCCATGGAAGTACCTATAAAAAAGCGATAAATCCCCCACAGCCCGACGATGGGCAAGAGAGGGAAGCCTTTCTGTAAGTGAAGGATCATTAATAAGACAAACAGCTCTTCTTTGAATAGAATCAAGAATGCTTAGGGGTGTGGGGGCCGCCATGCCCCAGATAAGAGAACAATATTCAAATCTGAATTTTGACAAAAATATTTTATAATAAATAAAATTTATAACTATAACTAAAATAAAATAAAAATTTTGACACCCTGTATCTCGCAAAATATCAACTTTTCGACTAAGGTAAATTGCGTTAAATCATTGTATTTTGGTCCAAGGAATATGTGGTAGCATTTTGTACAGACCTTTTATATACACCCTGTATAAATCAAATTATACTTATCATGTTTTCACAACATATTTTTTTTAAATTTTTGATTAAAAAAATATACATACTATCTTCATATAGCGGTGAGGCAAGAACTTCTTTGGCTTTTTCCATAACTTCACTATTTTCAAAAGAATCACGGGGACTGTCATCAAGAGAACACTCCTCTTCTTGCATCATATCGTCTATTTCTTGAATAACCTAAAAATTAATATTTTTTGTTTTTTATTTTAATTTTTTATACAAATTAATTATTAATATATATATATTTAGACTTCAACCGAAAGATGGCAATAATTTTTGCGACGTGTTGATATGTTAAGGCCTTTGTAGACCATCATATTCGTTCTCAGTTCAGTTTCAATCCTACTACCAGTTTTCATTAATGTTTTCCCTATGTGTAAAATTGAAAAAATTAGAACTGACGGGATGGGAATACCTATTGGTTTTGTTTTATTTTTTATAATTTGTATCTGTAAACAAAAGTGTTAGTTTCAATGAAAATAATACACGGTTAATGCGTCCGAGAGCCCGTGAGCGGAAGACCATCGTTATTTTGTAAAAGAAAGTTTGTCAGTGCATGCTCCCAACATAGGTAAAAGCAATGGTAGACTATAAAGTCTGACTCGTAGAGGCTTTGGCAGGTACCAGGTACCCAAGGTAAATGAATTTGAAACTTAACTTATGTCATTTTGTAAAAGCTGAATTTTAGATATGTTACTTGAGTACCTATTAGAAGATATTTCCTCAGTCGCCATACAGTTTTGACAGTTCCAACCCCTTGACAGATAAACATTTTTGGGTGACCCAATGGTCCGAGGCAGGGCCTTATTAACTGTTTGAGGTGCCCTAGGCTCCCTGAGCGCCTATTTTCACCCAAAAAATTTTAAGAGCAAAAAAAAATAGAAAAAAATGGTTCTTTCCTTACTTCACCACCCGAAATAAAATTTCATGACCAAAAAATAAGGTCATTCCCTTCTTTCGCGCCTATTTCATTCCAAAGCACCTTATTCACAGAGAAATGAATCACCAAAATCCCCACCCGACCTAAACTTTTTAAAAACTCCCCTGTCTGGCGCCTATTTTTTCATGGCGCCCTAGGCTGTAGTCTAGGTAGCCTAATGGATAATACGGCACTGGTCCGAGAAAGTCCAATATTTCTATTACTTAACAAGGTATGTCAAAAATCATAAATAAGAGTTATGAACGGTTTCCAAATAGATATGTTCTAAAAATATCTCGATGTATACAGAGTGTCCCAAGAAAAAGGTATTGCTGTGAGGTTAGTTTTTTTTTAATTACTTTTTGGGACACTCTGTTTACATCGAAATATTTGTAGAACATGTCTATTTGAAAACTCTATTCAAGACTTTTTGTCATATCTTGTTAAATAACAGAAATATTGGACTTTCTCAAACCACCCAAAAATGTTTGTCTGTCAAGGAATTGGAACTGTCAAAACTCTCTGGTGACTGAGGAAATATCTTCTAACAGCTACCAAAGTAACAAATCTAAAATTCAGCTTTTACAAAATGACAAAAAGTTAACTTTTAAATTTTTTAACCTTTGGTATCTAGTACCTGCCAAAGCCACTATGAGTCAAACTTCATAGTCTACCATAGGTTCTACCTATGTTGAGAGCATGCAATATTCAGTTTTTAAAAAATAACAAAAGTCCGCCGCTCACAGGCTTTTTACGCTATCACAATGTGGAATTTATCGAAATTTATAAGGGAATTGTAAAACCTGAACGAATATTTTCAGTTACAATGAACTTCGATTGTAAACTGAAATAAAACTAGAAAGGAAACTAAAACTAAATTGTGAAAATGAGAGATGATGAGAGAAAGAAATGATCTGACTCATTTAGCTAATTTTTATGTTCTTTTAGAAAGCACAAATAATAAACCTTCATTGTTTTTATTAAGGATTCCCTATAAAAATTTACCTCATCGGCAGTTTTTAAAGGTTCTGTGTCTTGTTGAAGGCCTCCTAAAATAAGGGCGTGCATATCCAAGTCATTGGCTACAGCTTCATCTTCTGAAGACAGGTCAAGGTCATCGTCTGGAGTCTGTGGTTGCTGAAATAATACGAACGTCAAATTAAAGACCAACTTATTTAATCTGCCTACAAGTACTTAGAGGTGGATCAATGGTAAAATGTATTTGGGAGAACCCTTCCTCCCCGGGTTATGATGGAATGGAAAAAATTGGTGGCGGGTATAAAAATTTTATCAGTAGCTGTCAAGAGCTTTCAACCTAAGTTAGGCCATCACCAGAACCAACATTTTCAAAAAATTACTAATACCTCTGGTCATCAAAAGTGAAAAAATAATAAATTAAGATAGTTTATCTAAAATACAAACAAAAAAAGACATCTACGTATAGAAGGAACAGTTTAAAAATGTAAATTCGGTGCTCTTTGATAAGAAAAAAATCACAAAAAGTTTAAAGCAAATAAATTGGCATGCTTGTCTTTGAGGCCGCCTTTGCTATATTTCTTTTATGATATGCCAGCTGATGCAGCTGGTCATCGCACTATGGGATAGAAATTAATTTTTTCGTCAAAATTCTGAAACTTATCAATCTGACTTAAAATGAGGTGCTTTTTACTGGAAAAATATTATAAATTATTACAAATGCTTTTTGGGAACCTAAAACTTATTATATGTTATTATAAATTTACACCCCCTTAACATTATTATTTTTTATTGTACAAAATAAACTAAAATGTCAGCTTGTTTGGTTTATTTGGTAGTATTCTAATCAGTAATCCGATGATTATTATCTCATATGATATACAGGGTACGACAATAGGTATGATTTTTTTAAATGGAATACACTGAATATTATATCACCACCAAAAAAATATTTTAAAATGCTTTAAAAAAATACTACATTTAATGTGTCTATCTCAATTAGGTTCGGAAATATGACCATCCAAATCTGAAAAATAATTTTAAATTATTCTTAGAAGCGTAATAGAGATACATCTTCCCAACTTTTTTATTTTTTAACGTATAAAATAAATAAAAACACTGTTTTGTTGGGTAGATTCTGTAGAATCCATATCTTTCATCAGAATGCTTTTATCTTTTAGGATATACAGTGTAGGACAAAACATATGAAATTTTAAAATGGAAAACCTTGTAAATTATAAAAAAATCTTGTATCTGTCCTTACACTCAGAAGTAGCAAAAAGTAGGAAGGCAATTGTAAGTACAAAAACTGATAAAAAAAAGGTAAAAAATCTTTGACAAAAGTAGCGAGACTTCGCGAGACTGCATCGGAAACACAACAATAGCTCTTATTATTTAAACTCTTTTACTTTTTTAGTAAACAAGGCTAATAATAAACTAGGTAGATTAAATGTTGTATATTTATGTTTACTTAAAATACATTTTCAAGTTTCTTATTACCCCAATAAAAGTCGTCATAACCTTTTATAATTTTGCGCACATGTAGTTTGGAGTATCTACTTTGAAATACACAGCATGAGCCATTAAAATTTCAAAGTTGCTTTTTGGCCAAAATAATGGATTTCTATTCCATAGTATATCGGCGCGTCGCTGTAAAGGATAGCAGCGCCTTTGTATAAAATAGTCGGATTGCAGGCGGCCTTTTTTATGTTTTTTGCATTATTTTTAAAGGATACCGAATTTGCGCTTTTAAAATGTTCTTACTATACATCAAATAATTATTAAACATTAAAGCCGGAATAGTTTAAACGCCTCCCGTATTATGAAAACGGAGGATTTTCGGGCCCTTGTTTATATGAACCTTTTTTACATTGTAGGATGTAGAATCCGCTCCTAAACATTCTTAAAAACATTACGCTTTTTGGTATTCGAAAATTATTAGGTATACTAACCAAATACAAACGTACCGTGGGTGCCTTAACGCAGGTTTGTTAGCACGAGACCTAAATATTTAATGATTGGAAGAAAAAGAGAAGAACCTCCGTGGACAGCAGGCTTTACAGGGTGTTTTAGAACTATGTGATCAAACTTCTAGGGGTTATTCAGTGCATCAGTAGAAAACATTTGAGTATAGGAACACCTAACCGGAAAAGTGTCACTATGGCACTACGGCCTTAAGACGCGATAAAATTTAGAAAGATAAATTGAAATGCATTTAATTTTTTGCCTTTTGTACAAGATATTATTACAACAATTGTTCAAAAGGTCAATATCAATGTTAATGTTTAAAAGTTTTATTATTTTATTTTTTATTGTATTAAAGTTTTTTTTAATTTAATAATTTGATTTATCTTTTTTATTTATCAATTTTGTTGTGATGATATTATTTAAAAAGGCAAAAATAAAATGCATTAAATTCTTTTAGGAAATTCATCGTTTTTCCAAATTTTAACGCGTCTTAAGGCCGTAGTGCCATAGTGACACTTTTCCGGACATGGGTCCTTATACTTAAATGTTTTCTACTGTTGTCCTGAATATCCCTTAGAAGTTTGATCCCGTAGTTCAGAAACACCCTGTATATTTAAGACAATCCAGAGATTTAAAAAAACGAACAAAGTGGGAAATGCAGGGCCAGTCTAGTGGTGTTGTATAGAGATGCATAAGTGAGGCACTATATTTACGTTAAGTACACCAATTAAATTGTCTCTAGCAGCATCTAAAATCTAAAATATTACCAATCCTATTAATATTTGATGCGTAGGTATTAAACATAGTGTTTATTTAGATAAAGGAAACCATAGATGAGACACAATTGGCGCAGAAATGCGGTTAATAGGCTTCCCCATTTAAAAGTTGGTGCCCATGACTCATGACATGATTTTATGTATTTGTAACATAATTCCGTTCTACGCAAAGTTGGATAACTGGAAAACATAGAAATGTAAAATTTGGAGGATTGGAAGTATTTCATGAAAAAATCTTTAAATATTCCGGAGCCAAAATCTATAAATATATGTATTTTATGAATTATAAAATCTGTGTTTTAAAGAGTTTTTTTTTAATTTTTAAATTTACCTTATACAGAGTGTTCAAAGTTAAGTCGGCGTGCTAATATATATTCGTTTCTTCGTAGTTTCTTGCTGATTAACTATATATATGTCAGAAAAACAAATTAAGTCGGCAATATTATTATAATGTTTTTGCCATAAAAGATACGACTTTGGTTAAAAGCAATTAATTATACAGGGTGATTCAAAAATCGATCACGAAACTTAAGGGGGTGATTCTACTTGACAAAATAAGGGTAAAGCTTCATGTATTTTTTTTTCAAAATGTCATTCGTTTTCGAGTTACAAGCCGTCAAAGTTCAATTTTTATTAAACATATAAAAAGTTAAGTATTTAACACACCCTAGTTCAAAAACTAAGACGTTTATATGAAGTTTTTTCTTATTTTTTGTTGTAGAATGGTTTGAGTAAGTTTGTCGGTTGAGTTACTTGACACTGGACACCCTGTATGTATGTAGGTTATTTGATTGAAATTGATGAAAACTTTGATGTCTATTGGTGCCTAAACGGTGATCGACTTCAATAAAGAGTACCTTATTTCTTAAGATTTTGATTGTCTATAAAATGGCGCTCCCAGCTTTGCGATATCTGTCAAAATAAGAAAGTTATGATGTAAATAAGTTTTTCCTACGACCACTTGTGAAAATAGCAAATAGCACACTGATTTCATGCAAAGAAAATGCGTTATATCACACTAGTTGCAAAGTACTTTACAGCACTAGTGTTGCAAAGTACTTTACAGCACTAGTGTTGCAAAGTACTTTACAACACTGGTGTGATACATATTATGATGTCATTCTAAAAACTGCTATTGGTTTTGCAAGTGACATATTTATTGTAGTGACAGTAAAAAAACTTTTTATTTACCTTAAACGGTAGAACCCAAATTAGCGAAAATCATCTTATTTTATATTTATTAAAATTTACGAAAAAATAAAAACATAAACAAAAATAGACATAACCACAAAAACAACTTTCACTGACTGGCACAGTGTTGTCAGGTATGTAGATCAAATTTAAAATCTCCCTTCTACCTTTGAGCACGTACTTTATAGAGGCAGCCTTGCCGCTTGACCGTTCGACCTAAAGCGCCAGAGAAAAAAAGCCTATAGATCAAATTCCTTCCTCTCTTTCTTAGTGTACTCAAACAACTAGTTAAATCTTTTTTTTAATCCCTAATTAAACCTAAGGCTAATACACACTTTATGAATCCACTTTCTTTTATCCATTCATAAATAGAATCAGACCCTTCCGACGTTGCCAAATGCTTTCCATATTTTGCATGGTAACTGACGTTTGGTAGTCGTTTTTCCTTACTTTAGACTTTAGGTTATGCATTTACAATAAAATTTTCATATTTTTTATATTTTTTCTTAAAAATATGGGGAAAAACTGTTATTTTTACTTAATTTTACATGTGATGTTCAGTTTCATTAACTCGTTTTACCAATTTTACCCCACCCAGCACCCCTTTTCACTCCCCGGTCCCGTAAGTTTATTTACTGATATTTTTTAAAAAACGGAATATTTTGGATATGCACCACTTACGTTTTATTTAGAAGAGTGTCTAAAATATGTAAGAATCGATAATTTTTAAAAAACCCTTATAATAGCAGAAAACCGTATTAAACTATTAGCGTTATTACCTAACAAAACCATACAATTTTTATTAAGTGAGGGCCTTTTTAAATTCCAAAATGATAAAAGTTATGTGCTTCTAGGTAGGTGATTTTCGATGTAAAAATATTGTCAAAACAGTATTATATAGCAGTGAGGAAAAGTATATATCACACTAGTGTTGCAAAGTAAATATCACCCTAGTGTTGCAAAGTTCTCAATTGTTTTTTATTTTTTCTGAACAGACAAACTTTAATTTATTTTTTTTTGGTGAATAATTTGTGGTCGTAGGAAAAATAGTGTACAGTACTCGTGTGAAAATGACTTTCTTACACTCGTGGGTTTGTCGCACTCGGCTAACGCCTCGTGCTACAATATTCCCACTCGTGTGAAATTAGTCATTTTCCACACTTGTAATGTAATATACTATTAAGTTTTAGGTAAAGTGCCCTCTGGCGGTATTTAAAAAAGTACTTTTGTCTTAAAATTTTAGGATCTGCAAAGCTCGATTTGTGTGCCAAATATCAACTGGATTGGTTAAAAAATAAATGCAATATGGCAAAAAACCAAAATAAAAATTGAACTTTGACAGCTTGTAACTCGAAAACGAATGACATTTTGAAAAAAAATTATATGAAGCTCTACCCTTATTTTGTCAAGTAGAATCACCCCTTAAGTCTCGTGATCGATTTTTGAATCACCCTGGATTTCGCAACTTAATTAACAAGATAATGCCAAAGAAACAATTCTTTATATTTAATTATTGTTTTCAAAAGATTTTTTTATATTTTAAAACTCTTGTTTGAAAAAGTTTTAGTAGAATTAAGTCGGTACTATTACAATAACTTTCTTGCCATAAAAGTTACGACTTTGTTTAAATAACAAATAATTACATTTCTTTGAGTTAATTACCATGATAATGTTAAAAAAACAATTCTTTGTATTCAATTGGTGTTTTAAAAATTCTTGTTAAAAAGTTTTATTAAAATTAGGTAGGCACTATTACTATACTTTTTTGTAATAAGAGATACGTCATTGGTTAAATAGCAACTAATTATATTTCTTTAAGTTAATTGTTATGATAATGTCAAAAAAAACAATTCCTAATATTCAATTAATGTTTTTAAGATATAAAATTTTATTTGGACGTTAAAATTATCGTTGCACCCTAAAAAGCACTGATTATTTGCTAAATGTTTATTAAAATCTGAACTAAATTAAATACTAATTAAAATTCAAGGCGGCCAATTACTTCTCATTTGAGTAAAACTCACTAATTAAGCACTTTTCTCACTTGTAACAATTAAACAACATACCCAAAATACTTTTAAAAGGTTACGTCACAGTAAGTAAATAGGCTTCAATTTAAAATGATTATTTTAACACATGAACAAGAGCAGTGTCTCATCTATCCTTGAAATCAGTCTGTGTGGGACAAATATTTAAAAAAAAACCATCTGTTTGTGTTATGCTTAATTTAAATCAACTATTTTTTATCACATCATATCAGGTAATGATTTTATTTTGGAGTTTCCAAAAATGCCAAGTTCGGTTTATCCATCTGGGAGTTTGGTTCAAAGATTTATTAGGTGTGTTCGCGGGTTTGATTCTGAACCGGTTCTGGGACTATTCGCATGCGCAGTGAAAAAAGCAACGTTCGCGGTTAGTAAAATCCTGAATTTTTAGTAACAGTTCTGCGTTCGCGGGTTACAATGGAATCAGTTCGTTACCGGTTCGTAACCTGATTAGCAGTCCTGGGATTTTTGTTGGAACTAAAAGTTCAGTTCGGAATTTCATGCGCATTGTCGACATGGTCAGCTGTTTTCTGTTTTTGTAGTACAGAAATAAACCGTTGTATTACAGTTTATTTGTTTCTGCCACTTTTTATGCGGGTTAATATACCTGTTGAATATTTTTTTATATTTTTGTGATTCTGAGCGTATATAAACAAAGGATTTTTAATTTTATTCCGTATGAATGTATGTATGCAATAAAATAAATAAAGATTTAATTAAAAAATATAGACAATATTACAAGATTTTACCATTTCTTGTTGTTTGAATTTTATCTTTAGTTAAATACACATCCCAGCAAACACTATTTGCCGGCAATGTACATTTTTCATATTGGCATTGATGGTAAAACATTGGCAATTGGTGGCAATATTATGCCAACATCTTATACGCATTAAAAAGCCAACCCTAAATAAACACTTAATTGCCAATAAATTTTACATGCAGGCGAATTGCCGGCAAGCATACAAAAATGGCGGCATACCAATCCTGATTAAATAAAGCACGCGTTTTTGTTGCAGGCAAATAAATATTGATTTTTGAAGGCAAACCTTCAACGCATATTCATACTTTTCAAACCATATTATTAACATTGGTATTTAACTAACATTTAACCATGAAAAATCCTAACCAAAAGGCTAGGTTAGAATACATCCTCAGCTGTATAGAAAATCGTTCGCGGTAAATATAAATTCCGAACTAATAAATAACTAGACATGCGTTTTAAAACAATTCTAAACCAGTTCGGTTCTGGTTCAGAATCAGTTCATTACTAGACCCGCGAACAAAGCTATTATCAACTATTTTTTATCACATCATATCAGGTAATTAATTTTATTTTGGAGTTTCCAAAAATGCCAAGTTCGGTTTATCCATCTGGGAGTTTAGTTCGAAGATTTATTAAGATTACTTGCATTTAAACATTTATTTTTAGTAACATACTAAACATCTGCGACCAAATTAAAATAAAAATGTTCACTTTAAGTCTAGATCTACATAATTATATTGGACGACTGTAACAGATATGCCGAGCGATATTGGTGAATTTTGAAATTAAAAGGGTCAATGACTTTTGATTTTTCGCCGATGCAATTTGCGACATAACAGAAAATCAATTAGCACCTTTTAAAAAAGTGTAAAAATCAGAGTTCTTAAATATTTTATTTTTTTCCTGGCAAACGAATCAATTTTAGATTTAACCAAGCTGGCTTTATGTGACCAATTTGGACGTCAACAGACTGTCATAAAATTTAGTTTTGTATTTTTCGGAAACTTTTTATTCTTAGTTTTAGTTTTTTTGCGAATTAAAACATCGCATTCAACATCCGTAGACGCCATCTTGTAAAGCTTAAGAAATTAAAACGAAAATGAAAAAGTGATTTTCGGTTTTTGATAGCATTTATGGCGGAAAAAACCAAATCGCAAATTTTCGTTTTTTCCATATAACTTTGAAAGTTTTCAAAAAATTACATTAAACACCTTTGACCAAATTTGACCGGCTTTGTATCTCTTGTGTATTCTGAAATACCAATGATCACCCTCGAATTTGGACATCCTGTACATTGTGAAGGGATAGAGATTGGGATAATATACCCTTGCGTCAAGTATACACCCCAGCAAACACTATTTGCCGGTATGTACATTTTTCATATGGGCATTGATGGTAAAGCATTGGCAATTAGTGGCAATATTATGCCAACATCTTATACGCATTAAAAACCTAAATAAACACTTAATTGCCAATAAATTTTACATGCAGGCGAATTGCCGGCAAGCATACAAAAATGGCGGCATACCAATCCTGATTAAATAAAGCACGCGTTTTTGTTGCAGGCAAATAAATATTGGATTTTTAAAGGCAAACCTTCAACGCATATTCATACTTTTTAAACCATATTATTAACATTGGTATTTAACTAACATTAATTTTTTTGATCTGTTTTATTTATAATGGCAGCTAAACAACATTATTTTATGTTTTTTACATAATTTAAAGGAAATGGCCTTTTCATAACATTTTATTGTTAAAAATCATGCAAATAAAAATTAGGTCAAACAAAATGTTTATTATGTATTTTGGAGCGAATAAAAATAAAATTATGGTAAAATTAGCTACGTTAATTTCGACCGAAGGTGACCGCTTTGTGCAATTGTTTTCTACGTGGTATTCTAGCTTTTTAGTTTCTTTTTTAAAGAATAGAGTTTTTTAATAGACATAATTTAATGTATTCATTAATTCATAGTCGAGAAGGTAAGATATTCAAGTAGACTGTTAGGAGCTGTAAACATTTTGTTTACGAGTTTTAAAGACGTGTTAATAAAAAATATTATATATATTTAATAGTTTTTTTGACATACCGATAGATGGCGTAATGGACAATAAACTACTACGTTTCTGCAATATCTTCGCTTTTTATCGTCTAAACCGTACCCATTAGACAAAAATAATTCAAGAGCGGTCTGCGGTAGGTGATCTCACTTAGCTTTGAAAGAAATATCTTCGGCTAGTGTAAAAATCTGTATCTCCAAGTTGGACAGTGTTCCGAGAGATGGTACTTTGCATTGCAAGGAAATTGAATGCAGTAAGGAGTTTTTTTCTATTTTAATTTTCAAATAAAATATCGCATCATTTTAGCTTTTAAAAAAAGTATATGCCACAATTTTCGTCAATAAGACGTCAGCTTTCTGCTTGGGAGTATCTGCATTTGCCCACTTTCGTGTCTTTATGTTATCTTTTTGCCAATAACTTATTAATGATGGATGCCATCATCTTAAACGCATTTTTTTGCCAATAACTTATTAATGACGGATGCCATCACATTATCTGCAACACGTGGCCTAATAACGGCCAATTGCCCACTTTCGCGTTTTTTTAATACCTTTTTGCCAATGCCTTGCCATTAAAGAGTGTTGGCAATGCCAGTAAATTAAATGTACAACGCCGGCAAAAAATGTTATATGGGACGTCGTGCCAGCTCGATGCTATTAACTGAGTTTTAGGATGTTGAACAATAGCAGGTCCACGATAAAATGACGCGTCCATCCCGCTTTAGACCGCCAACCTTCCATTTTTCCTTCACCTAAGCAAAAATATCCTATTGTAATTTCAAAGTGGCACGACGTGTATACTAGACTGGGCCAAAAAAAAACTTTTTTTTTTAATATATCAAAATATTGTTCAAGGTGACAAAAATATATATCCTGTAGGTTTAAGCCCTTAATATTAATATTAAAAGGTCTATATTCGCAACTAAGGCCTTAGACACGATACTAAGCGTCAGCGGCTCAGCGTTGAGCAGAAAATGTAGAGAGCGCTGTTCTTGAGTTTTGATGCAGAATAAAAACGCTTGTTTTTTAAATCAGCCGCTTGACTCTCAGGTTTATTATCGTGTCTGAGGCCTAAACAATTTTTTGATAACAATTTTTTTAAAATAAAACTCGCAAATTGTTGATTTAAAAGTTTCATTTACAGACATGCTTAATGAAATTAAATTCTCTACAAAAAGCTTTCCTCTTATTGTCGTCATATAAGCCGTTTTCATGTAATTGGGCTATAAACATTAAATAATTTCGAATTTTGTTTCAAGACTTTGGATTTCTGTGACTACTTCAAATATCCGTATTTAAAACCTATAAATATTTTTAAAGGACATTGAATACTCTACAAAAAAGACCTCTAAGCATTTTTTAATAAATTCACTGCTTTAAAAGTTATTTGACAAAATTGTAATTTCAACGTCAAATAAACCTTCTAATAAGTTCCTGTTTCAAAAAAGTTATTATTTATTGCTTTTTTAACACGCTTTTAATAGCTTGGGTTGTATGTATGTATGTATTTATGTATGTATGTAACGGAATCTTTATTAACACGCTTCTATTAGTTTGGGTTGTATGTATGTATGTAATTAATTAATTTTCATCAACTTCCAGCGATTCGATTTCTTTGAAACTTTGCACGTATCAAGGACCCATGACAATGCAATAATCTGCAAACAGTATCCCGTTATCCTGATTAGGATCGCCAGGATAAATAAATTCCTTTATAGATTTTCCTGTAGGAGAGTAACAGAGAAAGAGCTAGTGCGCGATCTGCGCATGCGTGCAGTTTCGGACGTACTCTCAGCATAAGGCTGACAGAAGTGAAGCTTTAAATGAAATGATTAGATTACGGAATCACATGTCCGCAGAAAACTATATGATATATCGAACTAAAAAATGAAAAATAAATAATAGTTAAAAAAAAACTAAAAACACACGCTTTTATATGCAACCGAACTAAAAATTAGAAAATAATTTTTCATTACAAAGAAGTTTGTATTACAGTAATAAAAAGGTCAAACAATGAATCATAATTATGTACCTCAAAATTAGAATTATAATAAAATTTAAGATAATAACAGAATAATTCACTTCAGGAATAAAATCGTTGGGGTGCTTAATATATTAAATGTTATAATTATTTCATTTGTAAATATCTATGAGGGAAAAGTTATGAAAAAATAGTAAAATTCACCCCCACGCTTTTACTCTGAAGTGAATTATTCTGTTATTATCTTAAATTTTATTATAATTCTATTTTGAGGTATATAATTATGATTCATTGTTTGACCTTTTATTACTGTAATACAAACTTCTTTGTAATGAAAAATTATTTTCTAATTTTTAGTTCGGTTGCATATAAAGCGTGTTTTTTTAGTTTTTTAAACTATTATTTATTTTAATGTTAAGCTTCTAGTGGATAGGTGTATCCTCCTTCAATTTTTAGGCATAAGTAGGGATAAGGATCACTTACTGCATAGTTAATATTTACCTGTTCTAAATGCAAAGCATCAATTTGTATTTTTCTGGCATATGATTTGGACCAATCGATTGGTAAAATGTTTCCGAAGTTCCCAGTGATTGTCCACCACATTCTGAAAAAAAAGAGAAAATCTTATAATTTCACCAAAAAAATCTATAATATAGTTATAATAATTAATATAAATTCTGCTACGAAGTTCTAGTTTATTTTTATCAAAGCACCTAAAATAAATATTTTAATACAGCGGCGAAAATTTACTTTAATAAATTAGAATAGAGTTTTATTTACGTGCAATATATGCACGAGCTGCTTACATAACCTTGTTTGCTAAGTAAACATTTTGAGAAAATATAAAATAATAAATTATAAAATATGTATATTCTCTTACAAAAAGAAGCGCTAAAGTGTAATGTAAAATATGTTTAATAAACAACCTAGAAATAAGTTTGCATGCACGCTTTAACATGGATAAAGGGTTCAACAAATAGCTTTTGCAATGTGTGGAAGCCATGGCATAGCATTTTAACTTTATAGATTTCTCTAAATCAACTCATCGCAAACTAACTGAGTGATTTAGATAGATTTAAAAGATCTTCTAATGTCTGGGAATGGTGAGGTACGTTAAATCGTTAAATATTATTCCCTTAATTAATGTCGTACACATGTTTTATATGGGTCTTAGGTCAGGGGATCCTGGTGGCTAAGAAAAAGATTGCTTGGGGCATGTTCAAAGGTTTGTAGTGTTACTCTTGCTACATAAGGCCGAAGATATAGAAAAAGAATTAAAATATTCGAGAAACCTTTACAGTGCTTTGTGGAAAAACTGGAATGATATTATTTAAAACTAATTTTCAAGAAGCAAAAATCTTGGGGTTAACATAATGTTGTTTTTTTTAAGGAAAAAATTGCTTTATTTTGTAGGGAAGTTTAGAATTATCAAATGCTCAGCTGATCGAAGTTCTAAATCTTTTTTTCAATGTTGGTTAACAAATATATTCGGTTTTTTCGTCACATCTTTAAATAAAATATAAATAACGTTTATTGAAATACAAAACAGGACAATCGGGCAGACATCCAGGCGTCGGTCATGAATGTACAACAGCGTCGCGGCGCCGATGAAGTTATTAAAAAGTTTTCGCGTAGTTTACCTTAAATTTATGTTGTTTACCGATATAAATCAAGAAATAAACACATTAAGAATTTTTGTATCGTTGCATGCTTGATGAAATAAATACGAAAGAATAATTTCACTAAAAATGTATTATAATTATTTTTCAGTATTTGCGATTCATTTTTTAATTTTTGACATGATAGAATACTTCCATTATATTTAAGACTAGAACAAAATATATTTTAGCATTTAGTTAGCGCGTCAAAGGAGGTTTCATGACTGGTTAAGGTACTTTGATGAAAGAAGAAGAAATCAGCATTTCAAAAATTAAAAACTATTTCTCAGGGTTCAAAATCATGTAAATAAAGTATAAAAAACGCAAATAGCCGGTTCTTTCAGTGATATTATAGCTTTGTTCGCGGGTCTAGTAATGAACCGATTCTGAACCAGAACTGAACTGGTTTAGAATTGTTTTAAAGCGCATATGTCTAGTTATTTATTAGTTCGGAATTTTTATTTATCGCGAACGATTTTCTATACAACTGAGGATGTATTCTAACCTAGCCTTTTGGTTAGGATTTTTCATGGTTAAATTGGATACTACACAAAAAAATTAAATTTAAACAAAAGGTAAATTGTTCTACTGTCGAAAGCCACTCGAGGTCTCTCGGCAGAAGACAAGGGATTTCCTGCTTCCTCTCGTTTTTAACATAAGTATGTGTATTTAACTAAAGATAAAATTCAAACAACAAGAAATGGTAAAATCTTGTAATATTGTATATATTTTTAATTAAATCTTTATTTATTTTATTGCATACATACATTCATACGGAATACAATTAAAATTCCTTTGCTTATATACGCTCAGAATCACAAAAATATTCAACTGGTATATTAACCCACATAAAAAGTGGCAGAAATAAATAAGCTCTAATACAACGGTTTATTTCTGCACCATAAAAACAGAAAACAGATGACCATGTCGACAATGCGCATGAAATTCCAAACTGAACTTTTAATTCCAACAAAAATCCCAGGACTGCTAATCAGGTTACGAACTGGTAACGAACTGATTCCATTGTAACCCGCGAACACGGAACTGTTACTAAAAATTCAGGATCTTACTAACCGCGAACGCTGCTTTTTCACTGCGCATGCGAATAGTCCCAGAACCGGTTCAGAATCGAACCCGCGAACAAAGCTAGTATTATATTTAGAGCGCAAGCGCCCTCTTGTACATATATGTGTTGCGTACGAACTGTTTTTACACAATTATACGAAAAAAACCTTTTACGAGTCTTGTGAAGCATCATTTTATTAAGCCAAGTTTTATACAATATACTCTGTAAGAAGACAATTATTTAAATAAAATGTTTAAATATGTATGTATAAAGGTAATTTGGTGCAAGTTAAGTTATTAACATTTTTTTGTCAAACTCTTAACTGTAATTAATTCAATTTTTTCGTAATTTTCAAGGTTTGATCAAGTAACTAAATTGTCATTTATTTGGCATAAAAATACCGTTATTCCATAATAAAGTCGTGCTGCGCTGGAAAAACTCTTCCTGTTGACCAGAGAACGCCAATATCAAGTTTTATTGAAATTGTCACGAAACCTTTGTTACCTGAACCTTTTAGCTGATATAACTTTTCTTTCTACCTGACCAAAAATCTCTATAGGTCTATACTAGATAGGGTGTCCAGGCTTTTAAAATTATTTATTTAAAAGGGTAAAAAATGTTCCTAAAGCTAATAGACTTTTCAGGACATGTTGTATAAATACCACTTAAAATAAGGAAAGGCAATGCAATTTGTTTAATAATAATAATGCATCAAAGATACATATTATATCATACAGGGTATCCCAGGATAGGTGTTACAAGAAAACAAATGGACCAAACATTTTTGAATTTTTATATGAAGTTTTGGAAAAACTGGTCGCATGGTCCAAAACTAATAAATACAAATAATGTTACTCCAATTAGTATTATGCAGGCCGAGTTATAACTATAAATATGGAAAATGCCCAGAAACTAACTATTATACTTTTATTTTAAAAATAGAAAAAGTTAGTAGTAGTAACATAATTTAGTTTTGTCAGTACGTTTGAAAATGTAGTTGTACTACGAAACAGCTGTCACGGCTAAATATTCAATTAAAGTGACTATGAACAAAGTATATTTTTTGTTTTATTTTATTAATTAGAAAAAAGTTGTATAAGTAAATATTGTAGGGATTCTGTAAATCAGGATTAAAGCTTAACAAAATTTTGAAAGGTTAAGCCAGATTTATAGATTGACGTTTCTGTTTCCGTTTGCCATTTGACGTTTTCAATTATTAAAGATGAATCAACAACTTTGCATTTGTCAATTTAAAGGTTCTGTTCATGGTTTTCATATACCATATCAGAAACCGATACGTCAAACGGCGATCGGTATTTAACGGAAACGCCAATCTATAAATTCAGCTTTAAGCATGCTGTCCATGAGAGCGGTTTTCCGCTCGCGGATGATAAATTCAGCGTTGTGATTGGTTAGTGCAAATTTAAAATGCTTTTCCCGCCAATCACAACGATGAATTATCATCCGCGAGCGGAAAACCGCTCTCATGAACAGCCTGCTTTAGTCTTCTTTCTGAGGGTCTTTCCAGTGACGAAAATTTTTGTGCGTCACGCTCTAGGGCTTGAAGCTCTTGAACTGCTCTAAAAAGTTAGTCACTGGAACGCATCCTTTGACAAGGAAAGAGAGATACCTTAAGAAATTTTAAAATTTCGTTGTTTTTAACCTTTCCTGGCTTTATAATAGAGAGATATGGGTACCTTGGTTACCGCCTACCTTCGTTATTTACGTAAGGCGCTATTTAAATACCGCATACGGTATTTAAGTGTTTGTTTTTAGAGATATGGAAGACGCCGTATTACGAACGGTTATTTACACCTGTCTGCGAATTTACAAAATCAAAAACAAATGATCCTTTAATGTGCAAATACTAAAGTTTTTCCTCGCTATTTCAAACACATTTTACTGTACATTTTTCCACTTTTCCAGAAGAATTTTGACTATGACATTCTCTCAGTAAAGCTAGGTCATTGTCGGCCGAAAATCTTAAACTTTTTGTTTCTTTTTCACCTGCGACATTTATCCCAAAATAAAAAAACAAGGCTTTCATAAAGATTAGTAGTTTATCTTTACTCTGTGGCTTTATTACTCAAATATTGTCGAAATAAATAATATAACCTTAAAAAATAAACAAAGAAAAATATTATGCGCATGGCAATTCTATTCGCTATTTTAAATAGCACACGGCGTTATCAGCCCGCAAATTACTCCATGCGGTAACGTTAATACCACCAGCGACAGTAAAAATCGAATCGCGCATAACTTAACTGTCATAATAGCGCTTACGTTAATACCGCATGACGTTACAGCACCACCCATATCTCTCTAATAATAATTTTTAATATCTACTTCCACTTTAAATTAATAATTTTAAAAAATCCATCCTTAATCATAAAAAAAACACGTTTGAAGCTCAAAAACCAAAAGAGGGGTTGGTGCATGAGGGGCAAGGGGAAAGAAAAACGGAGTAGCTCAGGTGCATAACACTTTCCGTCACTGGAACGCCATAAAGTAGAACGAAATGCTCCTGAGCTACTCGGGAGCGCTCTATTTGCGTCACTAGAAAGCCACTCTGGTTTTGATCTTAAATAGTTTTTAAGGCATTATTCTTTTATTTTTACTCTTACAGGTAAAAGAAGCAAAGTCGGTCTATATAGGGTCGCGACATTCGGCCATATTGCTTTGACGTGTTATGACGTCACATCTCCCATTTTTCGGCCATGTTGTTCAGTGGCGAAGATATACAGTTTATTGTATTAGTAGAACAACCGTTTACACAACAGTTTTTATTTATTATTAAGTTGTAAATTCTTTTACTTTAAATAAAAAACATTTGGAATTACATCTTTCAACAAATATCAGCTTCCAAAACAATGCAAAATGAAATGCGCAAATTCTAGACATGACTGAATTGATCATCAGCTTCTGATTTTACCCAGTCTTACCCAACTTTTCTCCGTGGAGTGCCCTTCCTTGCGTCCCCGACCTCGAACCGCCCAAAAGTTGAGGATGTGTCGCAACCTTATAAATATAAACTAACCCTGAAAAGAAGTAAATTTATTTGGGAAGTTTGTCCTAACAAACACAAATAATTATAAAATATTGAAGATCCTTTTTGATATAGTTTTCATTTAAATTTCCATAGATGCAAAACAGTTCTTATACAATAAAATGCAGAAAGCCGCAGTTTAGACATTATTTATCGCGCATCGATTTTGACATTGTGCCAACATTGCCATAAAAGAAATTTGGTTTACAGTTTTGTATGCAGAAATGCAGTAAAGGTATATTTTAACATGTATCATAATATGCAAAACGTAAAACGGAAATCAGTAGGCGCAAATTGGCCGGAAACACACATTTACATATAAACTTCGAAGCAAATCAAAGCAGTCGTAAAATCCTAATAAACGAATTGATAAAACTGGTAAAAGAAAATGTTTATAGAGAAATGTAAACCTGTGAGTTTCTTAAATAAATACAGAAAAATTATAGCTATAATTAGAATTAAATTACATAAGAGGGAATAATGTTTGGTGGATATTGAGTTAAATTAGATTAGACCGGAGTTGGGAGTTGGTCCTCTAACACCACAGATCGTTAAGGTTTGTTGTCTATACTTTATCAATATGGCTACCAAGCAGGGGCGGTCATATCAACTTTCCGAGGGGGAGGATGCTCACATTTTTTGAAGAGGAAAAAAACTAACCTTTCATTCTTTATATAAAATAACACAAAACCTCCTTCCCACGTATTTGAAAAGATCCTCACTCTTCAATTCCATCATCAGCCTCCCCCATGGCCCCCCTATGACCGCCCCTGCTACCAAGAGTACGCTGTCCAAGCTGTTCTTCTTAATCAAACTTCCCAGACTCAAAACTAGCTTCTTTTATAAGGGGAGCCCAAGAGGGGGATTTACTACAGCGCGACAGATTAATATTCCGGAGGATACCTTGTACCCGGTTAAGTAGCTTCACCCAGTATGAGCCCCGTATACAGGGACGATCGTAAAAACAAAAATATATCTGTTACGCACAAATATCGAAAACGCTCAATAAGCGAAAATTATGCACACAACGCGTTATGGACGAAGGGAAATGACCAAACACCGAAATTAAATAAGTTTCCGTTTTATGGTCATTTAAGAAGCGACCACAACGCGAAATGGATGGTTATTTTAGCCAATATATTTTTTTTATAAAAAAATTATCTTTTTCCCCCCAGAAGAACCCTTAAAAATTGAGAAAATTTCGTCAAAATTGCATAATTGTACGAATTTCGTCGATTTGAGCAGATTCAATTATGTTTGATTTTTTTTTCAGGCAAGACCCCCTTAAAAATTATTATTTTATTTTAATAAATTTACGTATATTCTATCTTATGTTAACTAAATCTTAAGTTATGTATTTATTTTCAAAATATATGACGCTTTCACTATATTTTAAGGTGTTTAAGTATGTGGTCTCTTTTAATAAATAATTCATCGTTTTATGGTCGTTCTTCAAATAAACAGAACGCGTTGTGGTTGCTTCTAAAATGAACACAACGCGATGCGGTCATGAATTCACGACCATAAAACGAAAAATTATTTAATTTCGGTGGTTGGTCATTTACCTTCGTCCATAACGCGTAGTGTGCGTTATTTTCGCTCAATAATCGTTTTCGATATTTGTGCGTAACATATCCATCAGAAATTTTCGACTGCGTCAAATTAAGATAGGGTGAGTTAATTGCATGCTAAACAGTGTATATTCCTCTAATCTAACAATTTGAGAGTGACGTAAAGAAAGCGGAGGGCTAATAAGTTAACCAAAAACGTTATTTTGACATTCTCGAATGTGTGTTACATTTCATGGGCGAAAAAACCGGTTTGTGCGAAAGCCAGTTGAGGGTAAACGCACCCGGCCCCAAACAAACTATCCGCATTAAAGGAAAGAATTTGTTGACGGCGTCCTGGTTTTCTGTTCGAACCCGCGGACGAAAGGTACGGGTTGCCGGTGTTTGTATTTTTGCCACGGCTTTTAAGTGCGCATGTTCGTCCACCCACTGCGCGAGGTCGTAAAAATCCGAAAAATGCTTCTTGCCACTGCGGATCTAAATGTAGGTTATCTATGAACCACAAACATTCTGCAAGGCAACTATACAGTCCATGGAGCTGATCTTACAGGAAGGCAACGCCCTGAGTTGATTAAGTTTCAGGGTGTAGAATACTAGCAGCTAGAGATTAGACAGAAAACGCCTGATTGACTCCTTTGAATATCGTCAAAAAGATTTTTAATCTCGTATTAGACCGTCTTCTTCACACGCATTGGCAAAAATTCGCTTCTTTCTTTATTAGATCTAGTAGATGTTCATTCGAAAGAGAGTTTTCGCTGTATATAATAAAAATGTGTCTTTTTAAGGTTTTACTGTCACTGTCAATATTATTACTTGTCACTAAATAGTGTCATCTTTCAAGGAATTTTTAAAGATATGTACCTACAGTTATATTCATAAAAAGGCGTACTAATATTAGAAAGAGAGCTATCCTATTTTTATGTAAAACCAGCTTCAAAACAGTTAAAAACTTAGTTTTACGCAAAAAATAAGGCAGGTGACCTATCTTTCAAATTTTTTGCGATTTTTTTAATATAACTGTATGTATTAATAAATCTTAAAAAATATAGAATATAGCATAAAAATAATAAGAAGTATCTCTTAGATATTAAAATTATAATTACTATTGTCTGCGCAAAAGGAAATGAGCCACCAATATTGCTTATAAATATTTATACACATAAATTTGTTTTATGCAAAATACTCTTCAACTTTACTACATAAATAATTTCAATTTGAGACAATATGGTGTCGCCATACTGCATACATTTCGCTGATTAAAATTTATTTTGACCGACTGGCATAAATCTATGATAACTAATATGTATGCTGATGACCCTGCGACAAATACATTTTAAAATAAATTACTTACATTGCGACACGATTGATATTTAGACTAATTAGCGGTATTTGTAATAAATATGCTTATAATAAAAGAAAATCAGGTTATATTGTCAGTAATTACGAGTTAGGTTAGTAGAATATCCGCTGAAGGGTTAAAAAAGTCTTCAGTCTTAGAATACACCTATCCGGTGCTCTACTATATTGACCATAACAGCTTGACTATTAGCGCCTCTATAGGATATTTTTTGAACCCTTCTAAGGTACCATGATATTTATTTATGGATTTCATTTAAAAATTTTGTAATGAAAGAACCCAAGCAGCAAGCTGACGTCATTTTTAAGTCATTTTTGGTCATAGGACGTCATCAGACCAAAATTATGACGTCATTTTAATGTCGTGTTTTCGACGTCGTTGAAGTGACGTCTTTTCGACGTCATTTTTTGTCATACTGGTTCATAAAAATTTAATAACGTCATGTTTAGAAAACCCGACAAAAAGTTTTGTGACATTATATGATTCGTGTCAAAATCCAACCGAAATATCATATGACAGAAAAATAAGACTAATAATTCTACAACATTGAAATAGGAAAAAACTCTACCGATAGATGACGCAATGGACAATAAACTACTACGTTTATTCAACATCGACCGGTCTGCGGTTAGGTGATCTCAATAAGCTTTGAAAGAAATAACTTCGGCTAGTGTAAAAATCTGCATCTCCAGGTTGGACAGTGTCCCGAGAGATGCGACCTTGCAGTGCAAGGAAATTGCAAGCAGTAAAGAGTTTTTTCATATTCAATTTTCAAATAAAATATCGAATCATTTTAGCTTTAAAAAAAAGTATGTGTCAATTTTTCGTCATCTTAAAGACGTCATTATATTATGACGTCATTAACGAGGTATCTTTGTCTCTGACGTAGGGAGGTCAATTTAACGTCATTTTGTTGTCATCTTTTGACGTATTTGCTGACCAAATGTGACCAAAAATGACTAAAAAGAGACGTCAAAAAGACGTCAGCTTGCTGCTTGGAAAAATGTACAAAGTCGGTTTTGTTCTGTCTACAGCTCATGTCTAAATATTCACGAACTTACGTTTCGTGGTTTTTTATAAAATTACTCGGAACGCTAACGATTTACCATTCTTTGTTTAATTAAGGTCGTTAGATAATGGTGTATAATAATTATTCTAAAATTTAATGCTTTGTTTTCAAAGTGTTTGTTTCAGCCGAGACTTAAACCAAAAATGGGGTAATTTCTGTATTAGTATATTTATCCATGCATATCTCAAATGAAACATATGTTTCCATCTAGTCGAATTTTTTCTATTTTGTATTTAAAATAAACGATTAAGGTATTGTGTCTGCAGTTTCAGTGTAACTAACCAGGAACTTACGTTTTATAGTTTGAACTTGAAATAATGCGAAAAAATTCCAATTTATACTTATAATTTATAATATACTAAAATCTTCTAAATATATAATACAGTGTGTCTACTTAAGTTCCTAAGCATCTTTTCCCTATAAAAATTTTCGATATTATGAAAAATAAGGGTACTTTCCTCTTGAGCAAAATTCATATTTTATGACATACATCGTATACCACTGCAAAAAATTAATATCTAATGAATGCATTTTGTGTCTTGGACCATGCAGAAGTTTTGTAAAGAATAACTTTTTTTGTAAAATTAATTATAAAAAGATTTCCATATGGTGCAAAAAAAAATTCAGGTATTATATAATTTGTTTTATCTACTATTATCATTAAAAATCTAAACGCATTTCATCTACACTACTCAAAAGGATTATCGCATATGCTCGATTTCTTCCATAAGCTTCAATACAAAAATGCTTTCATTAAAATGGCCAAATCTCTTTTAATTATTAAGATATCAAGACAATAAAAAAATAAAATGTTAAGAAAACGTGAAGCTATAACTTTATATTAACCATTGTTTTTCACTGTTAAGCAATAAATCCTACGGGGTGATAAAAAAAATGAAAAATGGATAATTTTGAATCGCCCTATATAATGTGCTGTTAAAAGGGAGAAATCTCATTTGTTAATAATTTATACCCTTACCCATTTCTGATATTTTATAATCACAATTTTGACTACTCCCTTTCAACAGCACATCATACAGGGCGATTCAAAATTATCCATTTTTTCAATTTTTTTTATCACCCTGTAGGATTTATTGCTAACAGTAAAAAACAATGGTTAATATAAAGTTATAGCTTCACGTTTTCTTAACATTTTATTTTTTTAATTGTCTTGATATCTTAATAATTAAAAGAGATATGGCCATTTTAATGAAAGCATTTTTGTATTGAAGCTATATGGAAGAAATCGAGCATATGCGATAATTCTTTTGAGTAGTGTAGTTCAATTATTTATGTTATTTAAACAGTTACGCACACAGGAAGAGTGAAAGCGAATAAATTTGCATTTAAGTGTGAATTGTGAAAAACGGAAGTGCATTTATTTCTAAAAACAAAATACACAACTAGTCTTAATTATAAATGACAGCAATAACAGAACATTGATCCACCTTATTTGCCTGTTTAATACGAGGGTCGATCACATATAACCGACACTATATACTGCAATTCTACTTGTCAAAATTCTTCCTACAGCACTGACTTGATGCCTTGTGATTTATATTTTTTGGGCCTCTTAAATAAGCACAATAAGAACACGACGGATTCCAAGACAATGTGATGTTCTTGTAAAACATTTGCCAGGGTCAAATCAGGGCACGTATCTAAGTAAAAAGTGGCATTAGAATAAAAATATTAGGAACTTGTGTTTTATATGAGTCTGGCAGATTGGCACATACTTTGACCCTATATAACAAATATTTTTTATGCAGGAAATTATGTATGTGTGCTTTATAAGTTTCCCATATAACATTTTTTGCCGGCGTTATACATTTAATTTACTGGCATTGCCAACACTCTTTAATGGCAAGGCATTGGCAAAAAGGTATCAAAAAGACACGAAAGTGGACAATTGGCCGTTATTGGGCCACGTGTTGCAGATAATGTGATGGCATCCGTCATTAATAATATATGATGAAAAAATGCGTTTAGGATAATGGCATCCATCATTAATAAGTTATTGGCAAAAAAATGCGTTTAGGATAATGGCATTTATCATTAAATAAGTACTGCAAGTTTTATAAGTTGAATGTCCTAAAAGTTAAATAACATATTTAGAATTTTGTAATCGAAAAAATAAGAAAAAAGGCAGGAAAACTTAAACCAAAAAACAAAATAAAAAGTATGTAATAAAATTGAAAAAAAAAAAGATAGTAATTTAAAAGAAAACACTTTAAAATAGTAGGTATTTAAGAGACACTTACACTAAATTTTCAGATCCAAAACATAGGGAGAAATATTTTAAAGGAGTTAAATGTCAAAAAAAACTATTAAATATATATAATTTTTTTATTAACACGTCTTTAAAACTTTTAATAAGGCAACTCCCTGATTTCATACAATTTTTTAGGTAACTACAAATTTAAAAGGTTTTAAACAAAATGTTTACAGCTTCTAACAGTCTACTTGAAATACACGCCTTCTTGACTAGCCATCACCAATTAATTACACAACACACACTAATTATTTAATGAATACACTTTTTTATGTCTACTAAAAACTCTTTTCTTTAAAAAAGAAACTAAAACGCTAGAAAACCACGTAGAAAACATTTGCACAAAGCGGCCAAACAAAAGCAAGGTTGCCTCATCTGTCAAATTGTCAAATCTTGTATTTCGGCTAAGTGGGAAATTTGAATTTATCACCTTCGATCGAAATCGTCGAAATTAACCTAGCTAATTTTACCATCATTTTATTTTTATTCTCTGAAAAATACATAATAAACATTTTGTTTGACTTAATTTTTATTTGCATGATTTGTATCAATAAAATGTTAGGAAAAGGCCATTTCCTTTAAATTATGTAAAAAAACATAAAATAATGTTGTTTAGCCGCCATTATAAATAAAACAGATCAAAAGAATTGCTCGAATGTTAGTTAAATACCAATGTTAATAATATGATTTGAAAAGTATGAATATCCGTTAAAGGTTTGCCTTCAAAAATCCAATATTTATTTGCCTGCAACAAAAGGCATGTTTTATTTAATCAGGATTGTTATGCCGCCATTTTTGTATGCTTGCCGGCAATTCGCCTGCATGTAAAATTTATTGGCAATTAAGTGTTTATTTAGGGTTAACTTTTTAATGCGTATTAGATGTTGGCATAATATTGCCACCAATTGCCAATGCTTTACCATCAATGCCAATATGAAAAATGTATATTGCCGGCAAATAGTGTTTGCTGGGTTCTTACGTCAGATATATATCTTAATTTAAAAAAAAATCTATTTCTTTTTTTTTTAATCCTCCTCTGTAGCAAGCGTTGCATTTTGATTTTGCAATTCGTTGCTTCTTGTTTTTGCCAGATTTTAATATCTTACGTATTGTATTGCACATCTGTTGCACATAGCTTTAGGCAAGACACAAAAATATAATAAAGAATTTAAAATATACAGCTGGCGCTTGCAGTCTTTTATATCCAGTAAATAACAGGCAATTTAGAGATTTCGATCTAGAAGTATTTACATTTTACATTATATAAGAAATATCTAATCACTTAAACTGTGTTGTTATAGTTAATGGTAATACGTGGTAATAATATGTTGTTATAACATAATAAGAAAAGGTCAAATCGTTTTATACAGAATGTTTATTAACGAGAAAGTTTTTATGACAGATAAATAAAAAACTAGCAGTCAAGCTTTCACAACACGCCACCTTAATATCTAGGCCCTATAAAATCTGCCTCCGTACTCTGTAACTTGATAGAAAAGAATTTTTTTTAATTGACCGGAAAATTGAATTTTCCACTCAATTTTTAAGCGGAAAATGCTATTTTACAGGACTAATTTACTTTCCGGTCCCTAGTTTACTTTCCGGTCTCTCATTTACTTTCCGGTCCCTGATATCAAAAAATCCTTAGCCATGACAAAAATTGTCGGAGTTCAATTGTTACTATTTGACAGTTCAAGATATTGTAAAGTAAAGAAAGCATCATTTTGCCAAAATGGAGTCAGACATGGAAAATCCAGATGAAATAATTGAAGCAGCCTTGCCTTATTGTCGTTTAAATATAACACTAAAAATTTACACAGTTTTTTTCCGGTCAATTAAAAAAAATTATGTACGATACTCGACCGGAAATAATTTTACGGGTCTCCTCAAAACTACAGGACTCGCCTACGGCTCGCCCTGTAAATGTTTTTCGTCGACCCGTAAAATACCATTTTCCGGTCTAGTAACGTAAATAGCTATTCCCTAAATTAGGTTTGTTTCAGCAGGCTGTCTGAAATGTTTGCAACCGTTCGGATTCTGCGCACGTCCAATTTGTCGTTCCAGCAGTGCAATGTTTGTAACATTATACAATTGTTTGTTTTTCCAGCAGTACTTTTAAGATGATGGAAACATATTGGAAACTGTTTGAAAAGTTTGCAAACTTTTTTCAAACATTACTGACAATTTTTAACATAACCTTTCTTGTATTGACGTATAAGCAGTATGCACTTTTTCGTTCCAGCAGAAAGCTGTTGCCAACATTTCTGACTAATGTTTGTAACAATTTCTGCGTTTTACGATTGTTGCTAACATGTTTTCAACATTCTAAAAGGCTAAAAGCCTAAATACTAACGTACCGTGGGTGTCTTAAGCGAGGTAAGAGGGACACCTGAAAACTGGAGTGAAGGGTACTATCGTCGGCGAAACTATGAATTGAATTAGTTGTGGACGAGAGAAGGGCGTTGATGTAAAGAAAAACAATGTTGATGCCAGAACTGAGCCCTGAGGCACTCCAGCATTAACTTGGTGAAAGCTTGAAGAATGGCCGTGTACGTCGATCAGATAGATAAATAGAAAGCCAAGTACAGAGTTTAGTTAAAAGACCATAGGAGGGAAGTTTATTAAGAAGTGCGGCATGCCAGACCTGGTCAAAAGCTTTGGATATATCAAGAGCAACGATCTGGGACTCACCTAGAAACTCAAGAGACTTATTCCAGCAGTGTGATACGAAGGAAAGATGATCTGCTGTAGATCTTTTGTGGCGAAATCCATACTGCCTGTCATGCAAAATTTAAATTAATTAATTTTTCCATTACTTTACAAAGAACTGAGAGAATTGAAATTGATCTATAGTTAGATGGAAGAGATTTAGATCCTATTTTGGGAATAGGTTGAACACGTGCAGCTTTCCAGCTCTCCGGAAAGATTACTGTGTCGTAAAAAATTCGAAAGAGCCGAGTTAAGATTGGTGCAAGTTCTGGAGCACATTTTTTAGAACGATTGCTGGTATGCCATCCAGCCCAGACGATTTCTTGGTGTTAAGGGAAGAAAGGATACGCTTAATGTCTTTTACCTTAATATAAATGTATATAAATATTAATTCCAATAGACATTAAAACAAAACACTAATTTATAGTGCAAAAAAGCGCCAAACTATTAAAGTTACTTTTTTAACCAGTGTATTGTAGTATAGTAAAATGAATTAGTTTCCCTTTATGATAACGATAAAAGGGAGCACAGAAAAAATGAGTTTTATTCATTTATATGTAGATGGAAATAAATGTAAAATTATGACCAATTTATTATTTTAACTTAATTGGTAATTTAACTTGATTTAACTGCCTTCGAACATAATTATATTACAAGAAACATTCTGACCATTATAACATTAAACAACCGGTACCTATTTTGAGAAAACGGTAAAGTCGAGATTCCTCTTTAATGGTCATTCTCATTACTATGCACTAAATGCATTTTTAAAACGAAAGAGAAAACCAGTTTCTTGGTCAGGATCGTGCGTGAGAGATCGGATGGATACGGCACATGAAAGTTGATAAGTTAGGATTACCAAAGAGGAGTTTTATTTTAATATAACTTTAATTTAAAATACTATTTTGTTTACAGGGTGATTCAAAAATATATCACGACACTTGATGCGGGAATTCGGTTAAATATAATGGTAGGGTAGCCCAAGAGAGGGATTTCGCTACTACAGCTACCTTGTATCCAGCTAAATACCTTTACCAGAGACAACAATGAGGCGAGTAACTGGTCCTAACAATTTGTCCATTGTATTTATCTCTTTCTGGTTTTAACGCAAGTTCCAGTAAATATGTCTTTGTCTTTCATCATGGCAGGCTATCGTAGATGGAGCAATCATCCCTTTGCCTTGGTTGCCAAGTTGTTTACAATTTCTGCATGTAAACTTTAATGTCCTTTTTTGGCTCACATCTAATTAAGAGAAAGAAAATATACCATGAATCGAATATTTTTAACTTGACAACGTTGCCGCAGGCTATCACGCCGAAATGTTATTCGATATTTGTGTTTGATATTTTTCAAAGGCCGATTTGTTTGGACAGTTTGTTTACATTTTCTGTGATTTATTGTGTGTTTCGTGGTTTTTTACCTTTAATTGGACCTTGAATATTGACTTTTATTAGTGATCACAGTGTATATATTAAATTTGTGCTTTTCAACAGATAATTTAAGGTAATATTGACATGGTTATCTGTAAGAAAAAATCTTTATAAAAACCAAATAAATGACATTTGTAATTGGGTGTGTGTAATTATTGAACTAAACCCCAATATTTTATATTAATAGGAAACAAAAACAAGTACCTAACATTAAGGGCAAAAATAGCACAGCTATAAAATTTGAATTTGGCGGGCAAACGATAAAGTCGACTCACGCGCCAACTGCGTTTACCTTCCTTGAAGACAGACAAAGAAGGCCCAGCAGCTATCTCTCTCTCGGATAATTTATTTACATTTAGTTGCTCGTCTCATTCTTGTCTCTGCCTTTACCAATTATGTCCCCCTATACAGGGCTGAACCTGAACGAAATAACAAACATATACCCATCAGAAATTTTTGAGCGCGTCAGATTAAGTTAGGGTAAGTTAATTACATCCAAATCAGGTATTTAGGTAATTTTTAAAGTACCGCCATTTTGTAGTACGTAAAGATATTGACTTTATAATTTATATATTTTTTTATTTCCTAATAAAACGAATTGAAGAAAAAAAAGATTTAAGTGAGCAAAACTAATCATTACCTCCTCCCCCAATGTCAATAAATGAAATTAGACGTCCCTGTGTTTTTAACTGTAGTCTCTCTTTCAGCTAGGTGAAAAGGTTCAATTTTACCCCAAGGTTGTCGATCCTGAATACTGAATGCACCCCTGATGTTTAAGCATATATCGGTCGAAGGGCAGTATTGCCGCACGAACAACGTACGGCAGCAAGAAAACAATAGGTCTAGTACCTTTCTCTCTTGTCAACTTTTTTCTTATAAACTTTAACTTCCTGTATCTCAGAGATGAAGCAAGCCTGGACATTTATGTTTTTTTATATAAAATAAAATAATTTTTTCGTACCGTAACTAAGAAACACCCTGTATAAATATTTTAATGAAATATTATACTGGAACTTAAAGACTGTTTGCTCAATAAAAAAAAATTATTTGAATAAAACTTGATCTAATAAATTTCAATAAAGACCCTTTGACATTATTTACCCCATATACCTAATAATTATTGGCCCCTTCCTCCTCGCGCATGAGTGCCAAGACGGAAGGTCACTGAACATCCCTTGGAAAATCAATATCTTCAGTGGGGAATGTTTTAAGGTACAGGGAGGAAGAAAAAATATATTTTATAAATAGATACAAAAGTGCTATCGGAGAGCTTTGTAGTATTGAAAGCTGTTTAATATTTAAATAAGTTATATACAGGGTGACTCAAAAAGGTGCGGAAAAATGGCTGCCACAATACAGGTTGTCAAAAGATCAATTTGCATCAGTCAATTTGCTATTATAATAATTGAATCGTTTATTTCGGAAACCTGCCAAGTGCACTTTATTCAATTTTTGATAAACGACTAAATAACTTTCTATATCTTTAAAATTAATAAAGATTTTGGCCTTAAAAAATAGAATAGTACTTAATAACTTTTCAAAACAGAGGCTTAAATATGACGATCTAACCCAACTTACCTTAGTCCAAAAAGGATGATTTCGAAGATACAGGGTGCTAAAAATTTGTTCTGGGTTTAGTTTTTATAAATAATTATGTTATTTATGGATATATTCTTAAAATATTTTGCTCAAGGGGTTAAGGAACGGAGAAATTAGAATTGCTATCAATTTTATTATAAACCCTAATTTAAGCAGCCGTTTTTGAGATATCTGGATTTTAAAAAAACTCCTGTTTAGCTAGGTCTATACAGGGTGTTTTTGAATTAGATGCTTATATCTAAGAGTGTAAATCCGTAGGTAATTTTAACAAGAAAAGTTTAAATAAACCTATGTTATAAACGTCTTAACTTTTAAGGTACACAGTGGTCAAAAATATATATTTTTTTAAAACTTTACCACCCTGTATCTCTGGTCAGTAAAAAGATCTGTTCTACTAACTTCGAGAATTATTTTGGCATGCTTTATTACAACAAGACGTGTTTGACGAAGTAAACATACAAGGTTACCAAAGATTGCCAATAAAATTGACTTCAAAAACACATTATGAACCGTCGCTTGACAGGTTTCTGCACTAAACACAATTTTTCTTATAAAATAAAACACACACAAGCGCATGATAAATGACTAATTTTTACATAAAAACATAAGTTTACATAATGCAATTAAAAATAGCTATAAATCTCATTTTCACCAAAAATACATGTCAGTTGGCTGGTCTCTGCAATGAACGATTCAATTGATGTATAAAATAAATAATAGTTTAAAAAACTAAAAAACACGCTTTTATATGCAACCGAACTAAAAATTAGAAAATAATTTTTCATTACAAAGAGTTTGTCACTTCAGAGTAAAAAGCGTGGGGTGCATTTTACTATTTTTTCATAACTTTTCCCTCATAGATATTTGCAAATAGAATAATTATAACATTTAATATATTAAGCACCCCACGCTTTTATTCTGAAGTGACAAACTCTTTGTAATGAAAAATTATTTTCTAATTTTTAGTTCGGTTGCATATAAAAGCGTGTTTTATTAGTTTTTTAAACTATTATTTATTTTTCATTTTTTAGTTCGATATATCAATTAGTTTTTTAAAAATAAATGCTCCAGTTTATTCACTAAAAAATTCCTTTGCCATTTTGTCAAGAGACACAGAGGATCTGTAAAGGAATTTATTTATCCTGGCGGTCCTAATCAGGATAACGGGATACTGTTTTTAAATTATTGCATTGTCATCGGTCCTTGATACGTGTGCAAAGTTTCAAAGAAATTGAATCGCTGGAAGTTGGTAAAAATTAGGCTCAAAGATTCCGTTACATAGATAGATAGATAGATAGATAGATAGTTACAACCCAAGCTAATAAAAGCGTGTTAAAAACATCTGCTCACACATTTATTGTAAAATTTAGACAGCGCCACTCTGTACTTAAAAAATATTTTTTTAACCTTTACATAAAAAAATGCAATAAAAAAGCGTCTTCAATTTTAGTTGCAGTCTTGAAAAATCAAATATGAATTGTATTGAAAAAATAGGGTCATCCCATTCGTAATATCAAATACACCCATAATAGCTTTGTTCGCGGGTCTAGTAATGAACTGATTCTGAACGAGAACCGAACTGGTTTAGAATTGTTTTAAAGCGCATGTATAGTTATTTATTAGTTCGGAATTTTTATTTACCGCGAACGATTTTCTATACAGCTGAGGATGTATTCTAACCTAGCCTTTTGGTTGGGATTTTTATGGTTAAATTAGATACTACACAAAAAAAATTAAATTCAAACAAAAAGGTAAATTGTTATACTGTCGAAAGCCACTCGAGGTCTCTCGGCGGAAGACGAGGGATTTCCTGCCTTCTCTCGTTTTTAACATAAGTATGTGTATTCAACTAAAGATAAAATTCAAACAACAAGAAATGGTAAAATCTTGTAATATTGTCTATATTTTTTAATTAAATCTTTATTTATTTTATTGCATACATACATTCATTCGGAATACAATTAAAAATCCTTTGTTTATATACGCTCAGAATCACAAAAATAAAAAAAAATATTCAACAGGTATTTTAACCCGCATAAAAAGTGGCAGAAACAAATAAACTGTAATACAACGGTTTATTTCTGTACCACCAAAACAGAAAACAGCTGACCATGTCGACAATGCGCATGAAATTCCGAACTGAACTTTTAGTTCCAACAAAAATCCCAGGACTGCTAATCAGGTTACGAACCGGCAACGAACTGATTCTATTGTAACCCGCGAACACAGAACTGTTACTAAAAATTCAGGATTTTTCTAACCGGGAACGCTGCTTTTTTCACTGCGCATGCGAATGGTCCCAGAACCGGCTCAGAATCAAACCCGCGAACAAAGCTAATATTGTGTTTATTCAATTCCTATAACTTTCTTCTGTGTTTGTCTTGGATCACGTTTCCAAGGCGTACTAGAAACCGTAGGTTTTGCTTTGTTTATTTTTCTGACACAATTATTGACAACAAAAGATAAGGTGGGTATTTTAAAGTGTAATAAGTAACACATTAAATTGTGGACTTGGTTTTAAAAATGATTTATTGACTGATAAGAAGATTATCGATTTCCCATAAATTTGTCCAAATGTGATTTTTATCTGTTGCCTTTGTTACAAACTCATAATAATAAGTAAATATTTTGCTTTCTCTAGGATAGTGGTTTCCTAAAAGGAAGCGTCCAACAAGAGCCCAAGAAAAATTAAGATAGGTGTGATAGCACTGAAGATCATGCATAATGTTGTTTTCATTAACATAAAATTTTTGCAAAGCAAAAGGGTTTTGCTAAAACCCAAAATAAGGATCACTGCACACTAGGCGCTCAGGTCTCGGTTCGCTCAAGTCACGGCCAAATACTTTACATGCTATTTAAATAGGAATGACCGGACTGTGAGCGTACCCAGACCTGAGCTCCTAGTGTGCAGTGACCCTAATCCTCAGGGCCGATTTTGCTCGATTATAATAGTATTCTACTGTAAGAATAATAAATTGGTAACAAAATATTTTGTAGTATTTGTATTGTTATGAATATTATGTAGTAGTGGTATATCACACACCTACATATTACGCAGATATACAGTGTGTCCACGGATGGACCAACCCATAACTGTATTTTTTTAATTTTTATTTTTTGGAAAAAGTTATTCTTCTGTAGAAATTTTTGCGTCATCTAAAATGCTTGATAATATAATAAACTCCATACGGACACACTGTATATTAACATTTATTTATCCTTCTCAAATGTCTGTTATTCAATAGAAGTAAAACTGTTTATATCTATTTGGGATTTTAAACAAGACAGATGGTAAAAATATGAGAGTGTGACGGTGGGATATACGTAAGTTAAGTAAGAGAAACGCCATGTATTTGTGTATAAAAACCTTAAAGCACGTTGTCTGTATTTGGAATGTTGTTCTTAAAGAAATAAATAATAAGAAAGGAAAGCAATTAGTGTAAGCAACCTAATTTGATAAAGAACTTATACTACTTATACATACTCGTATATACAGGGTATTCCATTTAAGAGGAAAAATGGCATATTTTTTAGTTTCCTCATATTTTAAAAGAAATTTAAGATAGCCAATCAATGTATTTTAGCTCGAAGAATAAAAAAATCGTGTTAAAAAACAATTGCTTAAAAAACAAAGACTTACGGCATAAATGTTATATTTTTTAAATGGAACACCATATTTATTATTACATTTCTGAATTCTATGGTCAATCCTAAGTTTTTTTACTAAAAGTACTACATATCTATTACTGTTTTTAAGATATTGACCCTTAAAAGGTCACATTTTTGATCATTTAATAAAATATTTCAATATGAAATACAGGTAATGCAGGTGATTACCTGATACTTCAAAGCCATTTTTTTATTTCTTTGAAAATTATCAGTGTAAAACTTTTTTTTATTTTTAACACTCCATAGTTCAAAAACTAAGACGTTTAGGACATATGTTTATATGAAGTTTTTCTTATTTTCTGTTGTAGAATCGCCCCGTAAAGTTTTTCGGTTGAGTTACTGGACACCCTGTATGTATGTAGGTAATTTGATTGAAATGGATGAAAACTTTGATGTCTATTGGTGCCTAAACGGTAGAAGTTTATCGACTTTAATAAAGAGTACCTTATTTTTTAAGTTTTTGATTGTATATAAAATGGCGCCCCCAGCTTTGCGATATCTGTCAAAATAAAAAGTAAATGAAATGATGTAAATAAATTTTAAGTTTTAGGTAAAGTGACCTCTGGCGGAATTTAAAAAAGTACTTTTGTCCTAACATTTTAGAATCTGCAAAGCTCGATTTGTGTGCCAAATATCAACTGGATTAGTTAAAAAATAAATGCAATATGGCGAAAAAACCAAAATAAAAATTGAACTTTGACGGCTTGTAACTCGAAAACGAATGACATTTTGAAAAAAATAATATATAAAGCTCTACCCTTATTTTGTTAAGTAGAATCACCCCTTAAGTTTCGTGATCGATTTTGAATCACCCTGTATTTATTTAAATAATAATATCCGAAAATATGACTCTTTAAGCGTCGATAACCCAGTTAAAGGCAGACATATAGACATTTGATAAAAAATACTTAAAATTGAGCAAAAAATTTAAAAGCAATTATAAATATGGTGTTTCATTTAAAAAATGCAACACTGTACCGGGTCCACGCCAGCCAGGTCACAATGGCTATGAAGTAGCCGAAACACGTCACTGGAGGAGGTCCCGGTGAATGACATGAAAAGCAGGAGTTCTTCTTTAACAGTCGAAAAACAGGGAAGATTTTTCTTTTGTATATTTATACCAGCGACAGTAGGAAATTATTTCCATTTTTTCTGACTTTTAGTGTGTTGAGCACTGGCAGGTACATTAGACAAACAATGCCTGCAATTCCAAAAAGGTTATTTGTTAGTGGTTTCTTTAGACTTCTTTTCACGCATTGGCGAAAATTCCGCAGACGTGTTTAGATAGTTACTTAGAAAACTAGAACCAAAACAAAAAACAGGCCAACTCTAACGCAAAATAAACACAAAATTTATCTTTTTACAAAAATAAGTAAGAATTTATTTTTTCTTCGGCATATAAATAAGAACTGTTTTAAAAAATCATTAACACTAAGATTTATGGAGATACAGTATGTGGGCAAAATGTAGTTTTCCTTCAGATTTGTTTATTGTGTAATAAATGCGGTTGATTTTCCATTTAAGGAGATATTTATTTACTTTACCTACATAAGTTTTAAGTGGAGAGTACTAATCTGTCGACAGAATTAGCAGGTAAAGGTCGCAGAATTTTTATACTGCTACCTGCATGAAGTAAGCCACATAAAATATGTAAAAACATTGTATTTGATTTTTCAACAGGATTAATTTATAAAAACGGACGGTGCAGTAGGAAAACTTATGGTAATGGTCAAGGAAGATAAAGTTTTTAATAAGGAACGCTCGATTTTTTATATATAGGTTATGTTTGTGACGTCACCTTTTTGCCATAATATTTTTTTATCTGACAAAAAAAAACCAATACTTGCATACCATAAAATAAAATCACTAAAAAAACATAAAAAAAATGTATTTTACCCCTAATAACAATTTAAACGTAACTTCCCTGTAAAAAAATATCCAAAGGTCAGTGACCCCTGTTTACAGGTTTTAAATTTCTCTGTAACTGCAGTACTATACTCTATTTTTTTGCAAGAGAGAGTAATAAATCATTTAATTTTATGGCAATTCGCTTTCTTTGTTAGTCCGAGTATAAATATTTTTCTTCAATTCTACCTGTTATGTACTGATAAGGCATCATAATTTTAGGCCGGCAGACCCCGCTCTAAAATTCGTCAACCTCTTGGGTCAAATACAAAGAAATAACAGATGTTTACCCGTATTTACGTGGGAATAATGTGATAAAAACCTTGACAGTGGCGGTGCGCTTAAGTTTATTTTTGGGAACTTACCCTTTTTAAACAGCTTAGGTAAAATGAAAATCTTGTTTCTTTTATATGTGTAAAAAATTTATTTTAAAATTTATAGTATATCAATATTGTACAGTTGGTATAATTATATTTAATAATAACCATTTTATTAAGAAAATAATACACATTAAAAATGCATAGTCAAAAAATAATTATTTAAAATATAATCTATACCTAATTAAATATGCTACTTAATCTACATCTAGTTATTCACATTCTTCCATATCTGACATACTATCACTACTTGAGTCATATGAGTCTACTTGTATAATTAGAGGTTCAACAGTTGTATCTACTATTATATCCAAAGACCACATTTTATTTTCTACTTCTAATACATGTTCGACACATTTTTTCCAGTTTTCTGGGAAGCATTAGATATGGCAATTTGAAATAGTTTTTTATATCTACTAGTTGAAACGTAGTATTATTTCTGGCTACTTCACCTTTCACTTGTGCCCATATAAGTTCTATGGGGTTTAGTTCGCAGTGATAAGGTGGCAGCCGATTTACAGTTATATTTAGTTTCTTGGCTATTTCATCAATTACAAAACGTGTGTACTTAGCTTTATTTGTGGCGACTTCACTTTTTACTAGCTGCAACAACTCTAGTTTAACACTATCTGTAGGATGTTCAATATTTTGCTGCATCAACAAGGATTGAATGTCTTTTTTAAGCCAGCTTAAAGAGCATTTTGTACGCGCTTCCTGCCTCCGAATGCCTCTGTTCCAGACCGGAAAACAATTTTTAAATGGGTTGCTAACTTAAGGGCAACTGGTTCTTGACTTTCCTAAATCAAGACAGCGATCCGAGATAAAACTGCTGCTATTCCTCAAGATATGGTGATAAAAGTGATGCGGAACTTCTAGGAACGCCTTCGCATGTGTGTTGCTGCTAACGGCCGTCACTTACACGATATAATTTTGAAAACATAGTTAAAAACCTTAAAGTGTGCTCTTTTGAAAATCATAAAAGTTTAGCCTTATATTTTATAGTAGACTTTTTATTTGCTACCCAAATGTGGGAGTCCATTCTGCCGCACCCTGTATAATCGAATACGTTTTTAACAATCTGCTTTTCGTTTACAGTTAAATGGCCGAGACATGCGCGTTTCTGCGGAGAAGCCATTTTTACAATACTGTAATACTTTGAACAATACTTTAACAATTTATAACCACTCAGTTGCACATACGGAAAGATACTAAAATATATATAAAATTTATAATCCTTATTTAACGCAATTCGGTGTATTTCTACCTGTTCTTTGCACAGAGGCTGGTGCGCCTATGGTTTACAACCTTCTAACCGTCCCGAGACATTTTTATTACTATTTCTTGCAAAAAAATGAAGTATAATAACCACTCAATCTAACTATAAACAGTAAAAACAAAATAGATATAAAAGTCCAAAAAAATAACACCAAAACCTTCCAGTACGATTGTAAACAAAGAATTACGGGAAAAGATTACGTCACAAAATTTAGCGAACATGGGCTTCAATGGGATCGAGCGCTCCTTATTAAAAAGTTTACTGGTGTATTTTCCTTGGGTAATAGCGTATTTGTTGAAATTCTGGTATTGGATAAAATTTTTTGGTAAAAAAATTTAACAAAGTTTTAAAAGATAAAAAAAAGTAGAAACCAACATTTTTGAAATTATTATTCTAGCTTCAGAACTTTTTTTTGTGTGACCTATGATAATGAAGGAAATTAAACACATTGTTTAATAATCAAAATATTTTCCCAGAAATGCATTGTTTGATAAAAATATTATCTATTCAAATATTTTTTAGTTTTATAAATAAATAATAAAGTAAATGTTTTTATGACCTAACCTTGTGAAAATACTGGGTCAGACTTATTTCTAAAAATACAAGTGTACCTAATTGAAATATGTATAACTGAAGTTTTAAAATATTTTAACTTCTAAATTTATTTTGTATTACTACGAATAGTCCCTGGGCCAGGTAATGAAATGGATTTCATAATAAGAACACTTATATTTATACCGCCATATTTAAAAGCAGCGTTTTAACCCAGTCTGTCAATGTCAAATATTTCGTGTGTCGGACTGGGCGAACGCGTTCAGAAATTGTTGGAAGTTAACCTTCAGTCATTCAGTTTTTTGTTTGACAAGAATGGTTTATTCAGTAGAGGGTTAATGATGTTAAAGGAAATACGGAGAGGAAAAATAAAAGAAAATTTACAACTTAATGGAAAAACAGTTGAATCACCTTGCAGAAAATAAGAGAAGGTAGCGTAAGGCCTTGACTACAATACAAGCGGTGAGCATCGACCGGCTAAGCGGCAAGCGTTAGATCGGCGCTTCTGATCTTTGCGTCAGCAAAAAGAATTTGTATTTTTTAATCAGGCAGCTGCAAGATAGGTAAGCATTAAAGCGTCGCCGCCTGCCCTCACACCGAACAAATATTATTATCAGCGACACTCTTTTCGCGGTCTTCGAGTAGTGCGGTTCACGTTTACGTAGAAGTCTACATAGACTTCTCGAGGAGGCGATTGAAGGACTCGTACGGGCGTTGCTGTACCCTTGGGGATCGAGAAAAGATTCACGCTAAATTGGGGCTTCTTTCTTCTGGGGCTAAGCGCTGTGAGTGAAGATTCCTAAAGCCTGAGGTTTTTACGTTTTGGTGTTGAACACATGGTGTCTTCGTATGGGCGAGGAGGTTCGCATGCCTTGCGGAGAAACGTCAGTGGTAAAAGTGACGCTTATGCGCGATACCAGTAGCAGCCCTTGGCTTTACAGCCACAATTTATGCATGTTTAGAAGTTCATCGTTGTTGTTAATTCGAAGTGTTTCTTATTCATATGCTAGAGAAAGGAGTTTCCAGCTCAATTATCCAGATTTTCCATGGACAAACCCAGGAAAGCTTATGAACAATGGCTTATATGACCGGAACGGTAAAACTGGCGAATTGACTTAGTATCAGATACCTAAAGGAAAAAGTCAATAATAGTTACAACAAATCCATACCAACACATTTTTTGACAAAGGTGTTATCTATCATTTTTAATAGTAACCCCAATACTTATTTCACTATTTTTTTAAAGAAAAACCAAGCCCTGTTGTCATAGTTCACTGACAAAAGGACGGAAAGACAAAAGAATGAAATAAGGTTTTTATAGCTAATTATAAATATTTTGTCGTTGAGACGTATGTGATTAAATAAAGTTCACAGTAACACACACGCAACTTTTTAACAATAATTAGTTTAACGAGTGTTGAAAGGATGAATCACGAGGTTCTTCTGCCCACTAGTCAATCGAACGATTTTAATAATGCTACGACCTTTTAAGCTAAAACAAAAATAGTCCGGGAGGTAGCAAAGTCGGGAAAACAAAAATTTTAGGTTGGCTGATTTTTTTATAAGTTGTTCTCCCTTTTGGTTATTCTTGGCTGTCTGGCTGGCGGTAGCGGTTGCGTTGGCGCTTAGCTGTCACCTTGACATTTAGAGCTGTCACTGATATGTCAAAAAATGCAGACCTTGGTCATATATTATCGTTTCAAGTTTCATTATATAAAATTAACCGGACGGTTCAGAAGTTAGAAGGGACGACCGTATAATTAGCAATGATAAAATTGTCTGGCAATAAAAAAATATATTTGGTAAATCAATCTAAATACACAAAAATTGAAAATTAGGTTTTTTATAATGTTTTCAAAACCTTGGATTATTACCTGTACAGGTAGGATGCAACTAATAAAATAAATGCAACCACTACCGCCAGTCAGACAAAAGAGGAAGAAGAATAACATATCAAAAAATTATCTGACCTAAGGGATATTTTCTTTGTTAGCTGCTTATAGCAGCTGTAAGCACTTTCATTTTTTTGACAAATCAATGACGTCAGCCTTACAGCAGCTCACAGCGGTTGTTAGCGGCGTCGGGAGATGTTTAAATACTGTCCAACAGGATGAAAAAACAAGGAGGGGGAAATATAGCCGTAGCCGAATTTGAGGTTAAAAGTTAAAAAAATTGACTAAAAGTATACTAATAACAATAACAATAGTATGTATGGGAAACCATGTGAAGCATTAATTTACCTGCCATTAAAGATATTGCGCATTTTTGTTTTAAAACTGGAGTTGCCATTTTTAGGTTATATTATTATTATTTTTTATGTCATTTGTCATTGGCGGTAAGCACTTTTATTTCTTCGATTCACATTATAATGACGTTAGCTGTTAGACAAGGTTGTTAGCAGCTGTAAGACAGAAGAATTAGAAAAATATACCTCTAAAATTCTTTTTTAAAAACAACAACGAATAAAAAACTGTACTTATGTATCCCTTAGTCCTTCCTCTATATCGATTTCCTTTTCTAAAAATATCTTTATTACCTCTCTTTTTCTTCCTTTTTACTGTTCGTTACATTAAGCGTTTTATTCGAATCGGCCTTGTTTTGACTGGCTCGAGCATTTGCCAGGAAATTCGGGGATGAGAAATTGATTTTCTGGAAATTTTATTATTAGCTGGCAACTCTAGTATTTTTTCGTAATTTTAGCGCTTTACTTTAAGTAACAAAATTGTTTCGTTTTACAAAACTTTTATATTTTTACTAATTTTTAATAATGCTAACAAATACAATTTTTATTTTTATTTTTTTTCAAATTTTAAAACCTTCTGTACATATATATTTTTTAAATGGTTAAAAAAATACCTTTTTAATAATGCAGCACACTTTGTATTATGTTTATTTCTTTAAAGCGATTTCGCAAAACTAAAAAGCCTAAAATTATTTTTAATTTCAATATTAGTTATTTTTTTAACTTAATTTTAACTTGACAACGGTGGCAGACTTGCCACCAAAACGTCGTTTTTAATTAGAATTTTTGGGTTTTTTGGGAGGTCTTTGTTTATTTTGTTTCAGGCGACCGGCCGGTTCATAGGGGTCAATAGGGCTTAACAGAGTCAGCTCACTATACACCGGGACCAGGACCGAAGCGGTCTCATTCGTTCTAGACAGATTTTGGCGTGTACCCAACAAAAAAGGCCATTGAATAGATGAATCCGCCTAACCAATATAGACCATATCTTCATATTCTCTATTATTGGTATTGGGTAAAAGTAGGCCATGAAAAAGTAATCCTGTTTATTTGCAACCATGTATGTATGTATGTAAGATTGATATTTTTGACTTTTTAAAAGTTCAAAACGGTCACTTTTTGGCTTTTACACTCGGACCACGGGAGGAAAGTTCACTTTTTCAACCTAACCCCTTGCAACAGTCGCAAAAATTTAAAAGTTTGGCAACTTTGCATTTTGTCTGATATTTTAAACATCTCTGTGACACCATTATGCGCGATAAATGTCTGGGTGGTGTGATTAAAAATTATTTTGTTGGTTTAACACATTTTTGGTTAATAAATAAATTAAATGAAACTTCAAAGCAAATGGTTGTAAACAATCCTTTTCTTTTGAAAGTAATGAAACACTTTCCCCATCGGTGTGTAATGTAATATTTTCTTTAAACAAAGCCAATTTAACTTTTTTTTAAATGACCGGAAAATTAAATTTTCCACTCAATTTTTAAGCGGAAAATGCTATTTTACAGGACTAATTTACTTTCCGGTCCCTAGTTTACTTTCCGGTCTCTCATTTACTTTCCGGTCCCTGATATCAAAAAATCCTGTTAGCCATGACAAAAATTGTCAGAGTTCAATTGTTACTATTTGACAGTTCAAGATATTGTAAAGTAAAGAAAGCATCATTTTGCCAAAATGGAGTCAGACATGGAAAATCCAGATGAAATAATTGAAGCAGCGTCCTTATTGTCGTTTAAATATAACACTAAAAATTTACACAGTTTTTTTTCCGGTCAATTAAAAAAATTATGTACGATACTCGACCGGAAATAATTTTACGGGTCTCCTCAAAACTACAGGACTCGCCTACGGCTCGCCCTGTAAATGTTTTTCGTCGACCCGTAAAATACCATTTTCCGGTCTAGTAACGTAAATAGCTATTGTTGACCGCATTGGCGGAAAACCGTTTATAATAATAATAATAATTTAATAACGCAAATAAGGGTAAAAATAATTCTATTTTAATATTTGGCACCGATTTCTATCCAATAAAAGTATTGATTACAATTTTTCAACGGATTTCGGAAACCTCAAAAGTAGGTTTATTTAACTGGACCGTGAAACAGAAAAGTAATGTAAACTATGTATTTTTAGAAGGAATTCATTCTGTTGTGCCGACTGAAAAATACAGTTTTCAAAATAAATAATTCACCTATTAGAAGGAATGTCCAACTTTTAAACAAGCTTGCTGAATGAAATTAAAATTTCAAAATAAAATTAGAGTTTGGACTCTAAAATAAATAGAGAAAGGCATATATGTCCTTTAAACAAAAAAATTACATGCTCATTGCATATATCTAACAATAAGCATTGGGATTTCACAGAGACACTGTGAGTTTAAGACAACCCAGTATAAAAAAATATTCCTTATTTTTTTAATTCATTTTATAAACACGTGTGTCATTTGTGTTTTGGTAAATGTCAAGGTCATGTGCTATTGTAAAAACCACTAGTTTATGCATTTGTACAGCGTCTTACAAAAAGCCCGTATCAGATGAACTTTTTAATGATTTTTATTTGTCACTAGGCGGACCCGTGCCCACTTGGTTGAGCGCTAATATCTAATCTTTTTGTGTAAGCATAAAAAACTATAGCCTAATACACTCCTGAATAGTGTAGGTTTTTGATTGTAAAAGAATTTTTAGGATCGGTTTAGTACTTCCGAAGATTAGCGGCGACAAACAATCAAACCCACAAAAAAACAGGCGTTAAAAAATTTAACTTAAAGGGGTTGTAACTCGAACACCAATAACATTTTGCAAAACGAAATGAGCTGTACCATTTTCTTACCCAAAATCATCAACTTAAGTTTTGTAATTAATTTTTGAATCAAAAAGTTTTTTCTTATTGGTAATATTTTAAGATTTTTTTAAAATTATACATATAACGAAATAATAGCTATTTATGTATCAAGGGCGTTACTAGGACTATAATGCCCTGAAGGTCGAAATAGATTTCGACCTGATGGGCATTATAGTTCAGTAAAGCCCGTGGTGCATACAATGCTTTATGTTTTACCCAAAAGAGTTTTTCAATGACTAATTACATTATTTATTCGCAATATAAAAAATAAGTTGCACCTGTACCTGTATACGTAAGTAGATAATGACTGGTGTTAAGTTTGACTTTGATGTTTCTATCAGTTAGTCACTTGGTATTTTTATTTAACGATTTGCTCAAAATGGAAGAAATTCCACAAAATATAAGAGAAAATGCCATAAAAGCGACCGAAAATCTTTTGCCAGTTAAATCAAGGCAACAGTATCGGGAGTATGGCATATTTGGTATTCGGCAAGATGCGAACGCAATTCAAATAACCTAAACCGTTTTAATGGCATATTTTCAGGAACTGGTAAGTTATTGATTTTATTTTAATACATATGTTTAACAAACTTTATTATTTTTAGTCGAAAAATACAGTCCGAACTCTCTCTGGACCAAGTATTCCACCCTAAGGTCTACGTTGATGGTCTATGAAAATATAGACATTTCGCAATACCATCGTCTCATATCATTTTTTTAAAAGTTAAGTCGAAAGGATACGTCCCGAAGAAGTCTAAAGTTTTGGAAGGAGAACAAATATTAAAATTTATTAATGGACTGTTATTCTATACAAAATAGTGTTAGTGCTACCACCGCTGCTACGATCACAAAAAACACGGACTATTCTATAGTGGGATCAGCTACATTTTCCGGGACATTTCAAAATTGTAATTTTTATTTTGGAAATAAAGTTTAATTTTTAGTATTGTTTAAAGAAAAATTATTTTTTGTATAAACTTGATCTTTATTGTGAGAGAAATAAAATTGGATAAGCAATAAAATTTCCATATTAGCGCATTAGGGCATTATAAGAGGGCATTATCATAATGCCCGCTTATAATGCCCTAGGTGTGATAGCAGGTATTATTGCTACCATAACATATTCCGTTTCTAAGGTATTACAGATCAATAATAGATGGGTAAAACATAAATGATATAAAACACAGTATTTTCTAAGATATCAACTAAGGTCTTCTCCAAGTTCTCAGCATATTTTTTACATTTTATTCTCAAAAATTGCTTTGCATGCATTCATTTATGCATTCATAATAAAAGGTTATCGAATTGTACTTGTTTTTAAGAAATAATTGAATAGAAATTCAAATAAATTAAGCAACACTCTTTTTCGCTAAATAAACCATTTTTTGTTATATTATGGCGCCCAACAGAAGGGGGCAACTAGGATTTTTAAGTTATATATTATCTAAAAGCTGAGATACGGGACCTACACCAAATATACATATACCAGATGCTACTGGCCTCAAGAAAACTTTTATTTTGGTATTTACGAAAAAAAGATAATTTTTTGGTTAGCCACCTTGTAAAAAATTAAAAGTTTGAATAGTGTATTTATATTTGTTTTTATTTATTTATTTTTTTAATTTTATCAACAAATCTTAAATTTTGCAAGAATATGCGGCTTTTCTTTATAATTAGAGGCATCTAAAAGTCTTTCATAAAAAATTGTAGAGTGAAAAAAATTCAACTGGCTATACTGTTAAAAAAAAATATAGTTTTTTCACAAAATCTGAGATTCAAGTGATAACTATTATCACTTGAAAACGGTTGAAGATAGACACCATCCGAAACGTCGTGTATTAGTTAAAATAAAAGACAATGAAAGTCCACGAAAGTAGCATCATTGAAAATCATAAAGCTATCTGTAATATTTCTTGAAATATTTACTCAAGTTCTTTGAATAAATCGTATTGTGAAATTATTCGTGTCCTGTATAGAAGGTTCTTAGCCAAAATTTAACAATGGTAATTTTTTTTATAAACAATAGTTTTATACGCTACCAACCCGGGAAAATTAATATTTTAACCAAATTGTCTATAGTGTTTTTGTAAATAATTTTTGATGATGTTAACTAAAATTTATTCCGCAATTTGCGAGTTTAATCAACTTCACAATGTTGCCAGTGCTTATGTGAAAAGTGTCACGTTAAATAAATATGCCAACAAAGAAACAAGCAATAGAAAAGGGATGTCGTAGCTTGAATCTTTTGTGACGTATGCACACTACAACTACGTCATCGGACTATGCGGCGTTTTAAATAATTTCGCGGACATTTCCACAAAAATGCAACTTTTGGCATTGTTACAAAATATCTTGCAATTTCCGGTAAAAAATAGGAAAATAAAATCCAATAATCTATCTACACCGAAAATTGCTACCTTAAGTGTACATGGCTAAAGACCTATTGTTATCTTTATTATTGCAGGTAAAACAATTCTTGGTTCTCGGTAGAAAACAAAAAGAGTACTTACTGGCATTCATTCATAATCTCTTCCTGACTCCTCACTTGCACAGGCGCTAACTTTTCCACAGATTCCTCGTAATTCCCGAAACATTTGGTTATTTTCTCATCGAATGTGTTTACCAAGTCTTCCAGAGATCCAGAAAACGTTTCTGTAAAGTTATCATCAGAAACGTTTGTCTGGTCTGGATTTTGGTTATTTTGGGACAAGTTTTGCTCATTTTTGAGGAGAACAGTGGAATTTGATTTGACGAGATTGAGGTCCAGTGTGTTGGAGTTATTGGTGAGGTCTTCATTGAGGTCGTTAAGGACCTAAAAGAAATATAACATTAAAGTTAAAGTTTTCATCTCATCTCAAAAGTTTGAGATATTATATTTTAATAATTAAAAGGCATTAAAAGGTGTCCCACGAGGAAGTGCGGCTATAAATTTGATAACATTTTAATGTCATACGACTAAAATGTTTTGACAGTTCTGGCACTTCCGGTTTTATATGGGACACCGTATATGTTTTATGTTTGTTTATTGTTCTAGGCCCAAATTTAACCGTTTTTGACTTATTATAAATTTTGTTGTCAAAAATGATGTTTTTAAAATAAAGCTTTCAATTTAAAAACGGGGTTTGATTCCTTGTAGAGGAAGAACTTTATAGTGGACTGTATTGATATTTTGACATTTAGGTAATAAATACAAAGTGGTCAAAAATAAGCTTTAAAAGTTAGATTGACAAAACTCCAGAAAAGTCAATGTTTTATCTATTGTTTATACAGGGTGTTTCCTAATTGCGATAAGAAAATTTTAGGGCCTATTCCTGAGCCAATTTTATGACAAAAGTTCATACAAACATAATTTTTAATTTTTTCATTCTGAAGATACAGGATTTTAAACTTTTTAAAAAACCTAAAAACTTCTGAAACACTTTTTTAGTAAAATTTGTTAGACTACCTATAAGGCTTGTTTAATTAAGTATTTGTTTTTGTTGTTACATAATTGCTAATAAGAAGTTATAACACTTAATATTTAAAAGAAAAAAATGCCCTTGTATGGTCCAGGATTATGCAGTTTAACGGATTTTTTTTCTGAAAAACTAATCAAGCTACTAAATATGAAGACACACAAAACTTTTATTTTTGAGCGTTTCATGCGGAAAAAATTTAAACGTTGCAAAAAGTCAGTGGCGTACATTTTTTGTCAATAATATTAGCTAATATGCCTTGCACGCTGCCACTGCTCTCACTAATTAAAATTAGTTCCGGGCTAAATAAACTACCTATTTTAGCATATACCAGAGCCAAATTTTATTAAAATAGAATATAGCATATTTAGGATATTAAAAAACCCATTTTATTTTTTAAAGTTTTACACCCTGTATGAAACAAAGCAGTTCCGGACCATTGTTTATATGACCTTTTTTCATAAAATTGGCTTAAGAATACACCCTTAAAATTTCTTAACGAAATTAGGAAACTCCCTGTATACATATAAGCTTAGGTACTTTTAAGTAAAAAAAAACGAGTGATTTAGGCCAATATAGCGTATTTCAAAGAAATCTTAGCATTTATTGTTATAAATAAATATCTAAAAAAGGTAAGATCTCTTGGAACAAGTTTAGATAAGTTTAATGACCTGGCAGACTAAAAAACATTTCGCGATATATTATATCTGTTCCATATTGATAAAACCTCCTTAAATACTACTAATATGATCATCCTGTTTAAGTTAATACAGCATGTCATTGAAAGCTCTTACCAAATGGGTAACTTTTTAATTATGAACTTTACGAAAAAAAGTGCCTTCCATAAAAAGTCCAGTTTGATAAGAAAATACATTTCCACAAAAATATTTGTATGTTGGATGTACAGGAAGGCCTTAAAAAAATCTTTTTCCAAATTAACATACAGGTTATTTTCTAACTACAGTACGAAACTTCGGCCATATGTTTATAAGAACTTCTCTTTATAAAATGACATAAAAATCACTTTTAAAAGTTAAAAAAACTCTGTATAATAATTTGGGAACAAGTCTTTTTTAAACCATCTTGTACATCCAACATACAATTATTTTTGTGGAAATGTATTTATTTATCAAGCAGGACTTTTATGAAGAGGCACTTTTTTCGTAAAATTTATATTTAAAAAGTTTTCCATTTGGTAAGAACTTCCGAAGACACGCTGTATACACACGTCGAGCCACTTCAAAACAATTAATGCGATTTTTTTCAATGCGCCTGAAGGAGACGGTCTAAATCAACAAAAAGCGAGACCGATGCGCCACCCTATCCGGAATGTTTACATGCAAGTATTCTTTGTCTAATCTCTACCTGCTAGTGTTTAACACACTGAAAGCCAATTGAAACATATTAAGCTGGCACGACGTGTATATGTGTGTATGGTTTATAGATACAGGAAAAGAGGCGATTTTAATAATTAAATATAGATTTAGTTAAGGCGATGATATCCAAAGAAATACAGGGGCGCGGGCGGTCCGTCCGAGTCCCTATTTAAATTGGGCCCCAAATGGGGGTTTTATACAAAATAAAGTACATATAGGGTTAAAGAGTGTTGTGAGGGCTTTTTGTTATTTTTAGTACCAAAATACAAAAAGGGAGGGCCCCAATCTTGGTAAAATATATTATGAACTATACCATATATATATAAATATATAATTTTTATGAATTAAGAATTTTGTCTACTGTATTTTTATGTGATTAACATTTGGTAAATTTAATTTAAACTAAAAATCTGTGAAACTACGCAAATCACTTTCAGCAAACCATAAGTAAATATAGGGGTGCCTTTTGTTAAACCCCGTTCCACCTACCTGATTTATATCCTTCACCTTTTTGTTGCTATTCATATTGTTAATTTCGTTCTCGTTATTTTTATATGACTGAAACTCCGTAGATCCCCATTCGTCGGTTTCCTCGAATTGCGCCAGGGGTGCTTCAAATTTAAGTTCTGCCATTTTTGCGGCCAAGTCCCGCATCGTTTACGTAAACGCGAATACAACCGGTGCCGTCACTGGACTGAATACGGAGCTGCGTTTGAAGACGAAATCGTACGAGATTTGTTAGGATATTTGTACTAGAAAGGAGAAAATTGTACTAATTTATATAATATAAACAGTAGGTATAGAAGGAACAGTTTAAGAATGTAAATTCGGTGCTCTTTGATAAGAACAAAAAATCACAAAATTTTTTAAAGCAAATAAATCGACATGCTTGTCTTCGCGGCCGCCTTTGCTATATTTCTTTTATGATATGCCGGTTGATGCAGCTGGTCATCGCACTATGGGATAGAAATTATTTTTTGGTCAAAATTCTAAAACTTACCAATCTAATAATTAATAGTTTAAAAAAACTAAAAAACACGCTTTTATATGCAACCGAACTAAAAATTAGAAAATAATTTTTCATTAAAAAAATATTGTCATTTCATAGTAAAAAGCGTGGGGTGCATTTTACTATTTTTTCATAACTTTTCCATCATAGATATTTGCAAATATAATAATTATAACATTTAATATATTTATCACCCCACGCTTTTTACTATGAAATGACAATATTTTTTTAATGAAAAATTATTTTCTAATTTTTAGTTCGGTTGCATATAAAAGCGTGTTTTTTTAGTTTTTTAAACTATTAATTATTTTTCATTTTTTAGTTTCTGCCACTCTTGACAAAATGGCGAAAAATTTTTTTAATGAACAAGAGTGGCAAATTTTAAAATTTTTCGAACAGATTGCAACTCACTAAAAAATTTCTTCTTCATTAAGTAGCAAAGTTTGAAATTTTGCCAACAGATGGCAATCCAGGCAATGTTTGGACCGTTGCCAATATATTGCAACCCACTAAAAATTTCTTCTTCATTTAATAGCAAAGTTTGAAATGTTGCCAACAGATGGCAACCTAGGTGTTGTATTTATAATATAATGGAATTTTTTTCCTGGCGATCCAAAAAAGATAACGGGATACTGTTTGCAGATTATTGCATTGTCATGTTTCCTTAATACGTGTGCAAAGTTTCAAAGAAAGCGAATAGCTGGAAGTTGGTTAAAATTAGGCTCAAAGATTCCGTTACATAGCCAGATAGTTACAACCCAAGTTAATAAAAGCGTGTTAATAACTTAAAATGAGGTGCTTTTTACTGGAAAAATATTATAAATTATTACAAATGCTTTTTGGAAACCTAAAACTTATTATATGTTATTATTAATTTACACCCCGCCCCCCTTAACATTATTATTTTTTATTGTACAAAATAAACTAAAATATTAGCTTGTTTGGTTAATTCAGTAGTATTCTAATCAGTAATCCGATGATTATTATCTCATATGATATGCAGGGTACGACAATAGGCATAATTTTTTTAAATGGAATACCCTGAATATTATATCACCACCAAAAAATCTTTTAAAATGCTTTTAAAAAATACTACATTTGATGTGTCTATCTCAATTAGTTTCGGAAATATGACCATCTAAGTCTGAAAAATAATTTTAAATTATTCTTAGAAGCGTAATAGAGATACTTCTTTCCAACTTTCTTTAGTTTTTAACATATAAAATAAATAAAAAAATACTTTTTGTTGGGTAGATTCTGTAGAATCCATATCTTTCATCAGAATGCTTTTATCTTTTAGGATATACAGTGTAGAACAAAACATATTAAATTTTAAAATGGAAAACCTGGTAAATTATAAAAAAATCTTGTATCTGTCCTTACACTCAGAAGTAGCAAAAAGTAGGAAGGCAATTGTAAGTACAAAAACTGATAAAGAAAAAGATAAAAAATCTTTGACAAAAGTAGCGAGACTTCGCGAGACTGCATCGGAAACACAACAATAGCTCTTATTAATTAAACTCTTTTACTTTTTTTAGTAAACAAGGCTAATGATTAACTAAGTAGATTATGTGTTGTATATTTATGTTTACTTAAAATACATTTTCAAGTTTCTTATTACCCCAATAGAAGTCGTCATATCCTTTTATAATGTTGCGTACATGTAGTTTGGAGTATCTACCTGAAATACACAGCATGAGCCATTAAATTTCTATCCCATGTATCGGCACGTCGCTGTAAAGGATAGCGGCGCCTTTGTATAAAATAGTCCGATTGCAGGCGGCCTTTTTTATGTTTTTTTGTATTATTTTCAAAAAGTACCGAATTTGCGCTTTTAAAATGTTCTTACTATAATTTGTGATTATGGCATGCATGGTCTGAAACAACAGTTCAGAAAAATCAGTATGATTTAACAAAATTTTAAATTGACTAACGAGTTCTGTATGTATTCAAATATCCCAAATCAGACCTTCTTTGAAATTGTTTTTATATCTGAATGGCGTCTTCAGCAACCCTCGGTATATGTAATTTCATTCAAAGAAAAGCTGATCGCCCTGTTATTACTTCTTTGCTTACAGATAGACTTCTCCTTGCCGGGTTGTAACGAATCCATCGCTTTTTTATACGTACTTCCAAGGCTTTTGCTCTGAAGAATTAGGCAGTTTTCTACTCTTATAGCTTTCAACAGAGAAACTCGAAAGACTCGTAGTTCCACACTTAAGTAATCTTATGCAGACTAACTGGACAGGCTCAGAAGTTCCCACTTTGTTCGTTCTTTTATCCCTAGAATTCTTTTCTTCTTCTCCAAATATTTAAGTATTTTAGTCTCGTATGAGCAAACTTTCTAAAACCTCTGTGAAGACACCCAAGATACGTTAGTATTTGGTCTTTCAGCCTTTGTGGATTTCACAAAAATAGATAAATAAAGTAGCTTTATTTTGAAAGTTAGGGCTTAAAATGTATGTCAGTGGTTTACAATAATATCTATTATAAGTTAACTTAGTAAATAGTAGACTGATCATCTTACGAAATTGAAGGTGAATAAATGGCGCCCAACATGGGGCATTTTATAATGTTTGATTATATGATTAACATTTCTTTTTTCAATTTTGTTTTATTTGATATTTAAATCCATAAATCAAAGTTGCCTAAAATTACAACATATTTTTTTTACTTTCTGCCAATATACAATTTTTTAGCCCATACTTCCCAAAAAAAAATGTACTAGATCTAGTACGATTTTTCAAGAAACGTAGACCGTAATCCATTGTAGCTCAATATTTTTGCCTGACTACAGACGCAAGTGCAGCATTTTGTGTGTTCTTGCGCGGTGACTGATTTCTGCGAAAGCGTGAAGTTTCATCTTTATTGTACAGGATGTGTGTGTAATGGTGTACTGGGTACAACTAATTTAGCTTTCTTATTGAGATTATTTACATGACCGATTACGTGGTTTTGAGGGAGGAAAATAGGGAAGTTATTATCTTCTTTTTCGAGTTTTTGTGTTGGAGACCGTAAGTGGGGAAATTATACTGGACAATTCTTCAGAGCAGAAGCCATGAAAAAACCTATAAAAAAGCGATAAACCCCCACAGCCTGACGATAGGCGAGAGAAGGAAGCTTTTCTGTAAGTGAAGGATCATTAATGAGGCACACAATTCTTCTATGAATACAATTAAGAATGAAAAGGGTTGTGGGGGACGCCATGCCTCAGATATGACAAGATGAAATTTTAAACTCTATATTTATTTCAGTATCTTTAACTAAATATTAAATACAATGTTCAATTGTGTAAATATTACTACCTTTTATAATTTGTTTTTTAAATCTAATATTTTTTATTTGAGGTCGATCACAAAATTTTCTCGTCCTTAAAAAATGTGTTTAGTTAATACAGAACTAAAAATAAATAATAGTTTAAAAAAACTAAAAAACACGCTTTTATATGCGACCGAACTAAAAATTAGAAAATAATTTTTCATTACAAAGAGTTTGTCACTTCAGAGTAAAAAGCGTGGGGTGCATTTTACTATTTTTCATAACTTTTCCCTCATAGATATTTGCAAATAGAATAATTATAACATTTAATATATTAAGCACCCCACGCTTTTATTCTGAAGTGACAAACTCTTTGTAATGAAAAATTATTTTCTAATTTTTAGTTCGGTTGCATATAAAAGCGTGTTTTTTAGTTTTTTAAACTATTATTTATTTTTCATTTTTTAGTTCGATATATCAATTAGTTTTTAAAAATAAATGCTCCAGTTAATTCACTAAAAGATTCCTTCGCCATTTTGTCAAGAGACACAGAGGATCTGTAAAGGAATTTATTTATCCTGGCGGTCCTAATCAGGATAACGGGATACTTTTTTAAATTATTGCATTGTCATCGGTCCTTGATACGTGTGCAAAGTTTCAAAGAAATTGAATCGCTGGAAGTTGGTAAAAATTAGGCTCAAAGATTCCGTTACATAGATAGATAGATAGATAGATAGATAGTTACAACCCAAGCTAATAAAAGCGTGTTAAAAACGTAAACAATGTGTTTCAAAACATAGTTTACATTTAAAATTCGATATTGACGTTACTATTGTCAACGGACTTTGATGCGTTTTTAAATACATAGAGTAATTCAAGAGGAAGGTTTGTACATATAATAATGTCAAAAAAGAACATATACAAAGTGTTTAAAAAATAGTTTTAATTAAAAATTTGATAAGAGAAGGAAGCTTTTCTGTAAGTTAACGATCATTAATGAGGCAAACAGCTCTTCTATAAATACAATCAAAAATGGTAAGGGTTGTGGGGGACGCCATGCCTCAGATATGAAAGGATAAAATTTAAAACTCTTTATATATATTTCAGTATATTTAACCAAATATTAAATACCAATGCCCAATTGTCTAAATGTTACTACCTTTTATAATTTGTTTTTTTAAATCTAATATTTTTTATTTGAGGTCGATCACAAAATTTTCTCGTCCTTAAAAAATGTGTTTAGTTAATACAGAACTAAAAAAAACGTAAACAATGTGTTTCAAAACATAGTTTACATTTAAAATTCGATATTGACGTTACTATTGTCAACGGACTTTGATGCGTTTTTTAAATACATAGAGTAATTCAAGAGGAAGGTTTGTATGTATAATAATGTCAAAAAGAACATATACAAAGTGTTTAAAAAAATAGTTTTAATTAAAAATTTGATAAGAGAAGGAAGCTTTTCTGTAAGTTAAGGATCATTAATGAGGCAAACAGCTCTTCTATAAATACAAAAAAAAATTTAATTTGATCATTTTCTGACAAATTGCAGGCTTTTTGATTGGCCCATGTATGATTAATTTGAGGCGCTAATTTTTTTCGATGCCTTTGATACACTGTTAACCTTGGGGTACGGATGACCAGTTCGTCACACTTAGTGACCATTTATGACCATTTCATGACCAATTCGGAGCTGTTTTTAAACCTCAAATTTTACATTTCGGGCTGCTTAATAGATGGGATTCAAAAAATTCTTTTGTAGTTTAAAAATTACCAAAAATAAGAAAAAAGTTTTATAAAGTGCCATTTATAATGTAATAAGTTATGAAAAAAAAAAACATAACTCGGCCTTTTTAAAGAAAGCCAAACCATAAAATAAAACAAAGGAATTACAATTTAAAAAAAAAACGTTTTTTTATTTTTCACACTGAACTTATTAGTCATTAGAACAAAAGTGCTATTTATATATAGTAAAAATGTAATTTGCTGTTTTTGCTGGAAGAGTGTACCTAGTAAAATAAATAACAACCTAAAGGTGTTCTTACGTTGGGTATTAAAATAGACATTCTTAAAATAAAAGTTTTTGTTAAACCATTTCATAAAATTTTATTTTATTCTCTTATTTGAGTATATGACAATTACTAAAGATTATTGTTAAATATAACACCAATCCAAGTGTACTACACCCTGTAAGACGATGGTCGCTGATTTTATTGGGTCATTTAAAAACGTCGTATGTTGTTTTATTGATCCTACAATCACCATGACAACAGGTATGAACCCTGAAAGCTTAGATAGCCAGATATACAAACATGGCTGCCTATATACGAAAGAAGACATAGCTATATAGCTTATTTTGTGCTATATACATTAATTTTAAATGAAGAAACCAATAACAGAAAGCTTCTCTCTTCATCTAGGTGACACTAGATGGTGCTAATGGTTATAAACTAATGGATCCAAACAAATGCATAATAATATCATAATATTTAGGGAGCTCCAATTCAAGACGCAATTTTTGATAAAAAAAATATTTGGAGTGTTATTTCATAATTTTAATTAATACAGTTTCCATATCGGTTTTAAAAGTTTTTTAATCTAGATTACATTTTAAAAACCTAAATATAACGTATTTTGATTATAAAACTTTTAAAATAGATAAATATAGAAAATGGGTAGTAAAACTATGAGATACTCTACAAATTCTGTTTTATTAAAAACTGCCTTTGGAATTGAGGTTCCCTCCATTCATGTGTTTTAAGTTTATATTTTCAAATATTTATTTTCTATATATTTATTTTATGTTTTTGAATATAAAAACCAGAAAATATTTTTTAATGATATAAAAATATTTGTAGAGATGGAGAACAATCCTGTCAGTGTTTAAATTTATAGTTAACTTATGCCATTAAATAAGTTCTTATGTCTTAACTTTTTTAAATATTTATTTGTTTGTTATGAAAACAAAAGAGAGATAAAATAGATAAATCAAAAAGTGATATAATTTTCGTTTTAAATATTATCTTAAATTAATAGAAGTGATAGAAATACACCAAATTTGGTCCTTCGAGCCGGATCAAACTTGTTTTATTTATATTGCTTCTATAGACTTTTTTGTTAAAATTATTTGACTTTTTAATTTACTTATTTCATAATCATAAAATTAATTTGTTTTCGTAAATTCTAATAAAAATTTTTAAAGTGTTTTCTTTAGGCTAATTTCTTACTTTTTAGATTAAAAAACATTATTCCAGTTGCGCGCCTAAATAAATAGACTTCTTATTTGTATAATGTCAGTGATAGAACTACCGAGTTTTTTAAAAGTAATACCAAAAAAGATACTATTAGTTATTTTGTGGTAATACCTAATTTTTCAAACCTTTATAATAATTATAAATATAATAATTTAGAATTTTTTTTTGGTGATTCTTAAAAGTTTATGAATTATGTGTTTTTGTGTGTTTTACTTGTAAATATTTTAATTATTAGTTTTTTTCTCTTTGTCAACAAGAACTATTTATTTTCTTAAGACAATAAAGAATATTTTGAATTTGAATTTGAATGTTTTACTGTTATAATTAGCATTAAAAACACAGCACATCATAAACTTTACTAATAAGGGTATATAATCAGTGATGCCCATTAACCAATGCCTAGAAATTACATACATAGTTCAAGATAACCTGCTTAGTTAAAATACCAAGCAATATGTACAGCAATAATTGCATTATTTTTCCTTGTTATGCAGCTGTGGGCTTCGCTATTTGATAACAATTAATTTATCAAGTTTTTTAATGGGCTAAAAAAGCTGATGTATGGTTTATATGAATCCTGTAAAATGGCGCCCAACGTAGGGCTTGTATTTGTAAGTTTCTAATTCTGACACCATAATATTTTTCATTGCTATTTGATAAAAATTATTTTATCAATTCCAGAGTGAACAACTGATTTAATTTCATTACCAATCCAAATTATTTGCATACAGTAATGTACTGTGTTAATTTTACGGAGAAATATGCAATAAATTTTTGACAACATAATTTTTGGTTTTTATTTTAGTACTTTAAGTAGACAATAGAATTTGTAGTGTCTTAATCTTGATAAGCTTTTAAAAGAGCTGCTAAAAACATGAAAGAATCAAAATAATAAATTGCAAACATGTTAGGATAATTATATCAAAATAACGAAGGTAATATAAAAGTATTGAATGGCTTAAGAAGCCATGTAGTAAAAATGTGCCTTGTTTCAATGAGACAAACTAGACATTAATCTTTAACTATAAATAAATATTCGCTTTGATTAGTGATGCCGCCATGAAGAAAGATTCTTATCTTTCCTCTTGACAAGTCTATACAGGGTGTTTCACAACTTATCCAACAAACTTTCAGGGCTAATTTTACATTAAAAACTTCATATAAACAATGTCCTAAACGTCTTGGTTTTGAACTACAGGGTGTTAAAATTTAAAAAAATATATTGTTTTTTCGTAATAGCTTTAATACCAATTGATATATTTTTTAAAAATTTGGAGGACGCTTTCTATACACCAAGACACATTTTTGGCATACAGAAAAAACATTAATTTTTACCAGCGTCGTCCATGAGGAGGTTAAGGTTAATATGTTTTAATAAAAAATGGTACGCCACTGCATTTTCTAAAACAAAAATATTTTTTTTAACTTCTCATTATATTTAGAATAAATTTGACTTCTGGACTTTTTATTTGATGTACGGTTTTCGCATAAATAAATAAAAACCTATTCTCGGCATGGTCATTTCGTATCGATACGATCAAATTCTTAAGTAAAAAAGAATCACCTTTTGTTTAATTTTTAAATTCTACTTAAAAAACATGAAAAAACTTGTCCTAAACGTCTTAGTTTTTGAACTACAGGGTGTTAAAAAATTTAACAATTTTTTAACATCCCGTAGTTCGAAAACTAAGATGTTTAGGTCATTGTTTATACAGGGTGATTCAAAAACATATGCCATCGCTCAAGGGGAGATTCCTTAGCCAAAAATAAGACAAAAATATCATATGAACATGGGTCCGCAAATATTTTGTTTCCAAGATACAGGGCGTTTAATTTTTTATAATTTTTCTTTTTTTTAATATTTTTAAAACTACGCCAGCGATTTGGCTAAAATTTGGGAAATAAGGTACATTTATTAGTAGGCATATTTTGACTATAAGGACTTTGCTATATTTTTACCAGAGGCGTACTTGTGGGGTAGACACAAAATATTTTTTAATTAAAACATGTACGCCACTGATTTTAATAAATTTTGATAGCGCAATTAAATACTTTACTAAATGCTTAACAAAACTTGTCTCTTAGCATTTTTTCGAATTTTGTTTGGTTTTCGGGATATTTGCGATTTTAATACGGGCTGCAGCTACTGACTTCCATCTACGTTAAGTTATAAAAATCATCAAAGAGTGCTTTAATTTAAAAAAGAAAAAACTATCCTGCAATTTAACTTAAAAAGTGACTAAATGAGATGCTGAAAATGTCCTCCTTCAGCTTCGTTGCGCATGCTCTTAGTCTTCATCCTAAAGATTTGCGTACTTTTGCGCAAATAGTACGATTTTGTCTTATTGTTTCAAATGTCCCCTCTATCCTTTGTAACAATTCCTGCCTCGTATTCACGACTCTTTTGTAAACAATTTCTTTAACATGTCCCCAGAGATAAAAATCTAAGGGATTGATGTCTGGTGACCTCGGTGGCCATGCGACTGGTCCTCCACGACCAATCCAGCGAGGACCATACGCTTCATTTAAAAATCTTCTTACTTCAGCCGCAAAATGTGGTGGTTCTCCGTCATGTTGGAATTCTTGTTCCCTTGTAAAATGATATGGTTTTAGTTGTTGTTCTTGCAAAACTCGCACTACCGAAGCTTGAGAAATGTTTCCTAGTTCATTGGAAATTATTCGGGTACTGATATTAGGATCACGTTCTACCGAATTTAGTACTGCTTCTTCAGCTTGAACTGTACGACGAAATCTTAAACGCCCGGAATTTGCTTTTACAGGTTTGAGAGAGCCAGTTTCTCTTAAACACCTTACGATGTACTCAAAAATGGTTTTACTAGGGGCTCTTCGTAGCGGGTATCTCTCAGCTCTCAGCATAAAGTCTGACGGCTTCTCTTCAATTTTGTCTGGTTTCACCATAGATTAACAACATATCTGTTAACTCTGACGAACTATAATTAATAAAAGGCATTTTTAATGAGTTAGAACAAAAATTTATGATAAAAACAATAGTGGTAATACAATAGCCAATTTGTCAAATTTAAAGCAATTGTTTTATTTTTTAATTTCAAAGCCTTCTTTGATATTTTATAGCTTAACCTAGGTGGAGGTCAGTAGTTGCAGCCCGTATTAAAATCGCAAATATTCGGAAAACGAAACGAAATTCGAAAAAATGCTAAGAGACAAGTTTTGTTAAGCATTTAGTAAAGTATGTTAATTGCGCTATCAAAATTTATTTAAATCAGTGGCGTACATGTTTTAATTAAAAAAATATTTTGTGTCTACCCCACAAGTACGCCTCTGGTAAAAATATAGCAAAGTCCTTATAGTCAAAATATGCCTACTAATAAATGTACCTTATGTCCCAAATTTTAGCCAAATCGCTGGCGTAGTTTTAAAAATATTCAAAAAAAAGAAAAATTATAAAAAATTAAACGCCCTGTATCTTGGAAACAAAGTATTTGCGGACCCATGTTCATATGACATTTTTGTCTTATTTTTGGCTAAGGAATCTCCCCTTAAGCGATGGCATATGTTTTTGAATCACCCTGTATAAAGTTTTTTTATATTTTTTAATGTAGAAATAGGCCTGAAAGTTTGTTGAATAAGTTGTAAAACCCTGTACGGAAAAAAAAATGGTATTTCTGTGTAGAAAAAATTGCTAAGCTCTCCAAAACAAATAAGGCCTACTCGTTTTAGGAATGTACGTTAGGGGCATAAGTTAATCTCCCAACTTCTAAAGTAATTTTAAATAGGTACTAATTATTGGTTTTAACCCATATAACATTTTTGCCGGCATTGTACATTTAATTTATTGGCATTGCCAACACTCTTTAATGGCAAGGCATTGGCAAAAAGGTATCAAAAAGACGCGAAAGTGGGCAATTGGCCGTTATTAGGCCACGTGTTGCAGATAAAGTGATGGCATCCGTCATTAATAAGTTATGATAAAAAATACATTTAGGATGATGGCATCCATCATTAATAAGTTATTGGCAAAAGATAACAAAAAGACACGAAAGTGGGCAAATGCAGATACTCCCAAGCAGCAAGCTGACGTCTTATTGACGAAAATTGTCGCATATACTTTTTTTAAAAAGCTAAAATGATGTGATATTTTATTTGAAAATTAAAATGGGATAAAACTCCTTACTGCATGCAATTTCCTTGCAATGCAAAGTAGCATCTCTCGGAACACTGTCCAACTTGGAGATGCAGATTTTTACACTAGCCGAAGATATTTCTTTCAAAGCTAAGTGTGATCACCTACCGCAGACCGCTCTCGAATTATTTTTGTCTAATGGGTACGGTTTAGGCGATAAAAAGCGAAGATATTGCAGAAACGTAGTAGTTTATTGTCCATTACGCCATCTATCGGTATGTCAAAAAAACTATTAAATATATATAATATTTTTATTAACACGTCTTTAAAACTTTTAATAAGGTTTTAAACAAAATGTTTACAGCTCCTAACAGTCTACTTGAATATCTTGCCTTCTCGACTAGCCATCACCAATTAATCACACAACACACACTTATTAGGTAATGAATACATTTAATTATGTCTATTAAAAAACTCTTTTCTTTAAAAAAGAAACTAAAAAGCTAGAAAACCACGTAGAAAACAAATGCACAAAGCGGTCACCTTCGGTCGAAATTAACCTAGCTAATTTTACCATCATTTTATTTTTATTCTCTCAAAAATACATAATATACATTTTGTTTGACCTAATTTTTATTTGCATGATTTGTAACAATAAAATGTTATGAAAAGGCCATTTCCTTTAAAGTATGTAAAAAACATAAAATAATGTTGTTTAGCTGCCATTATAAATAAAATAGATCAAAAAAATTGCTCTAATGTTAGTTAAATACCAATGTTAATAATATGGTTTAAAAAGTATGAATATGCGTTGAAGGTTTGCCTTCAAAATTCAATATTTATTTGCCTGCAACAAAAAGGCATGCTTTATTTAATCAGGATTGGTATGCCGCCATTTTTGTATGCTTGCCGGCAATTCGCCTGCATGTAAAATTTATTGGCAATGAAGTGTTTATTTAGGGTTGACTTTTTAATGCGTATTAGATGTTGGCATAATATTGCCACCAATTGCCAATGCTTTACCATCAATGCCAATATGAAAAATGTACATTGCCGGCAAATAGTGTTTGCTGGAAGTTCAAACATTTTTCGTCCATTTATCTTCTTGTAACACCTATCCTGGGACACACTGTATAATCAGAGATGCCCATTTACCAATGCCTAGAAACCACATATTTCAAAGATAACCTGCTTAGTTAAAATACCAAGCAATACAGCAATAATTGCATTATTTTCCCTTGTTATGCAAAATCAAAACCTTCTTGTTATGCAGCTATGGGCTTCGCTATTTGATAACAATTAATTTATCAAGTTTTTAATGGGCTAAAAAAGCTGATGTATGGTTTATATGAATCCTGTAGAAATAGCGCCCAACGTGGGGCTTGTATTTATAAGTTTCTAATTCTGACACCATGGGCGTAGCCAGGTGCCGGCAGAGGGGGCAGCTGCTCCTCCTCCTAGCCATGGGCAATTTTTTTTGTAGGAAAAAAATGTATACCTTAATTTGAGGAGACCGTACGAAAAACTAAAAATAAATATAGGTGCGCTAAAAATTTTTAGAGGCTTATTTATAAGCCCTTTTGATACAGAAAAGTTAGGTCACATTGTTTCCAAGATACAAAAGTGTAAAAACATTTTCTTTCTAATCGTATTTCTATTAATAATATCCTTAATATCCCTTGACCGATTTTGATAAGATGTTGACACGGGTTTTAAAAATGTTTAAAAGTATGTCAAGAGGTCAAATTTGTTCAAATCTAATGAGAGTGTTCAAAAAATATTTTTATTTTTAGAAAAATTCAGTGGCGTATCATTTTTTTATTAAAAAATATTAACCTAAACCCTCATGAACGACACTGGTAATAATTAATTTTTCTTGTATTGTTAAAAATGTGTTTTGGTGCATAGAAGACGTCCCCGCATTTTTAAAAAAATATCCTTATTGGTATAAAAATTATTTTAAAAAAACATGTTTTTTTTAATCTTTAACACCCTCCAGTTCGAAAACCAAAACGTTTAGGACATTGTTTATACATATAAGTTTTTTATATATTTTTTAATGTAGAATTAGCCATAATAGTAGTATATTCGTTTTTCTCTTGTTAAAAAGTATACGTACTGAACTAAAAAATGGCATTTCTGTGTAGTAAAAAATGGCCAAGTTCTCCCAAAACAAATAAGGCCTACTCGTTTTGGGAAAGAAAGCACAAGAAAAGGGTTTTATGACTCTTTGTTTGACCTCCGGACAGTGCGGACGTGCGTATAGGACTACAAAGTTCTTCCCGGATTGGCGGCTAGGGTGTCGTATGAACGTTTTTTACCTTCGGGGATCAAGAAAAGATTCACGCTAAATTGACGGCATCTTTCTTCTGGATCTAAGCGCTGTGACCGAAGATTCCTATAAGCTGATGGTATCCTGTTTGGTGGTGAACACGAGGTATTTCTCAAATGGCGGGAAATAGATGGGCGTGCCATGGGAACTGTCAGTAGTGAAAGTGAAGGTTATACGTAACACCAGTAGCAGATCTTGGTTTGACAGCCGACAATTTATGCATTGCATCGATTGTTGAATTATTTGTTTTCTTTTTGAATTTCTGGGAGCTACGAGCTCGATTATCCAGATTTTCCGTCGACGAAGCCCTGGAAAGCATAGTCCGGAAGGGGAGAGTGATGGATTGGACCTGAAGGGACCAAAACCAAGAAAAAAAAATAGAAATAGAATAGAAAAGGGTTTTGCTTTACGTTAGGGGCATCAAATTAATCTCCCAACTTCTAAAGTAATTTTAAATAGGTACTAACACACATGTATAATCAGTGATGCCTATTTACCAATGCCTAGAAACCACATATTTCAAAGATAACCTGCTTAGTTAAAATACCAGCAATAATTGCATTATTTTCCCTTGTTGTGCAAAATCAATACCTTCTTGTTATGCAGCTGTGGGCTTCGCTATTTGATAACAATTAATTTATCAATTCGAGAGTGCGCAACTGATTAAATTTCATTACCGATTCCGATTATCTGCATACAGTGAGGTACTGTGTGCATTTTGCGGAGACATATGCAATAAATTTTTGACAACATAATTTTTGGTCCTCGTTTTTTTATCATACTTTAAGTAGACAAACGGGTTCGTGTTATCATAACCTTGATAAATTACACTCCTGGACAAAAAAACCGGACGAAAAATTGTTTGTTAAATTAATTCTACAGGGTCTTTTCTAACAATGGTACAAAACTTTAAGGTGTGAGTCCTTATGATATTTTATGAAAAAAGTTTTTATAAACATATGTCCGGAGTTGCTTCCTTACTGAGATACAGGGCGTTAAAATTTAAGAAAAAAAATCAGTTTTTTCTAAATATTGTTAAAATGCGTAGGCCGATTTGAATAAAATTTGGTACATTTATTTAAAGTAATGAAGCGCTTATTATTTAGCCCTAACCAGATTGTTATTATTGGGTCCAGTGGCGTCTCAGTGGGCACCGCAACTTATATTATTGAAAAAAGGACGTCACTGACTTTTTTGACGTTTTTATATTTTTTAAAATTAGGCAATTAATAATACAACTTTTTTAGTCTTTTGTATTTCTTTTGTATTCAAAATTAAAAAAAATTAAGCCACTTTAAGTGAGACTAAAAGTATCCATAAACAGCATAAAATCAAATCCAAAATTAAAAATTTACAATTTTAACCATAGTAGATAACGAAAATGACGACTTTAGATAAAATACAAGACTGCTCATTTATTTTAAAGCAAATAATTGTTTATTTTTATTCTTTTGTTTTTTATCATTACGTCTATGGGTACTTTTTAGAAGAAATTAAAGTGGTTTTAAACTTTTTTTTCTCGAAAACAAAGCTATATAAAAAAATACAAAACACTAAAAGTTGTATTAATAATTGCCTAATTACAAAAAAAAATATAAAAACGGCAAAAATGGTCAGTGGCGTGCTTTTTTTCTGCCCACTGAGACGCCACTGGACCCAGTAATAACAATCTGGTTAGGTCTAAATAAGCGTCTCATTACTCTAAATCTATGTATCAAATTTTAACCAAATCTCTGATTTTTTCTTAAATTTTAACGCCCTGAGCCCAGTAAGACTGCAACTCCGGACATATGTTTATAGAAACTTTTTTATAAAATAACATAAGAAATCACACCTTAAAGTGTCGTACTGTTTTTAGAAAACACCCTGTATACTTATATTATAAAGGTAAAGTTGGAAACTTTGTTTGTTTGTTTGTTTGTAGGGGCTAATCTTCGGAAATACTGAACCGATCATCATTCAAAATTCTTTCACAATCGGAAAGCTACACAATTTAGAAGTGCTAATTGAAAGTTCAGAGAGAATATAATTATTGCCCAACGAAATTGTCACGGGCGGCTATCTTAAATCATTTTGTGATTTTTAACCAATCTTTTTGTCCAGTTGGAAGCTTCTTTCATCAAGATTATTATTTAATATGGAAATTGCAGAAGTTTTATAAGGTTAGGTGTTATACAGAGAAGAGCCAAATGTAAAATTTTGTTCCACCCTGTGGAATAATTCTAACGTCACGATTTTTTATCAGTGTATTGGATTTTCAAGCCCTATCTTTTCTTAACATTTCTTTTTTTTATATCAATATCTTTATCTAAAGGGAACACAAATTTACGAGGTTAGAAAATTTGTATGTAGGGATACTTGACACCTTTTCACTAATTAACTAATTTTTTATGATAAAAATACATACAAATATGGATATTTTAGTTGGTTTGCGCAGTTTTTAAATCAATAATCAGGGATTTTGTTGTTCCCTAAGATATAAAAAAGTAATTTTCTAAAAAGCCTGTAAGTATTAGTGACATCAGTAAAAAGATCTTAGTAAAATATTACATTTTAAATACCACCTATCCTTATTAGTTTGGAAAATATGACCTTCCAAACTCTGGATAGCTTTCTCCAATATGTTTGCCTGGTAGTTTATATATTGGGTACTAATTTACATTTTATTAACTGTATTGTTTTTTTATTAATTTGGTATTTCCCTTTAGAATAGAGATACCAATATAAATAAAATAAGGAAATGTTAAGAAAAGCATGGGATTTTGAAAAATCCACACTGGCAAATAATCAGTGATAAAGCAAATTATCCCAGAGAATTGTGCCTAACTGTTTGGGTCAAAACCATAGATAACTATGACATTTAGATCCGCAGTGGCAGTGAAGCATTTTTCGGATTTCATGACTCCCAGTGGGTGTACGAACACGCACTTAAAAGCCGTGGCAAATAATGGAAACAACGGCACCCCGTACCCTTCGTCCGGAGGTCCTAACACCGAACCACTGTATTTCATTCCTCTGATTTAACGCAAGTTCAATAAATATGTCTTTGTCTTTCATCATGGCAGGCTATCATAGATGGAAAGCAATCATCGCTTTGCCCTGGTTGCCAAGTTGTTTATAATTTCTGCATGCAAACTTTAATGTCCTTTTTGGCTCACATCTAATTAAGAGAAAGAAAATATACCATGAATCGAATATTTTTAACTTGACAACGTTGCCGCAGGCGATGCCGAAATGTCATTCGATATTTGTCTTTGATATTTTCAATGGCCGATTTGTTTGGACAGTTTGTTTACATTTTCTGTGATTTATTGTGTGTTTCGTGGTTTTTTACCTTTAATTGGACTTTGAATATTGACTTTTCATTAGTGATCACAGTGTATATATTAAATTTGTGCTTTTCAACAGATAATTTAAGGTAATATTGACATGGTTATCTGTAAGAAAAAATCTTCATAAAAACCAAATAAATGACATTTTTAATTAGGTGTGTGTAATTATTGAACTAAACCCCAATATTTTTATATTAATAGGAAACAAAAACAAGTACCTAACATTAAGGGCAAAAAATAGCACAGCTATATAATTTGAATTTGGCGGGCAAACGATAAAGTCGACTTACGCGCCATCTGCGTTTACCTTCCTTGAAGACAGACAAGGAAGGCCCAGCAGCTATCTCTCTCTTGGATAATTTATTTACATTTAGTTGCTCGTCTCATTCTTTGTCTCTGATGCGGATAGTTTGTTTGGGGCCGGGTGCGTTTACCCTCAACTGGCTTGCGTACAAACCGGTTTTTTCGCCCATGAAATGTAACTTTGTTTCGCGCAGGTTATAACATTGGCAATCCATCGAGATCAGTGGTTAAAACGCATCATTTGGTCTCCCCTGTATAGCACCTAACCCTATAAAACTTTTTGCAATGCCCATACTAAATAATAATCTTTATGAAAGGAGCTTACAACTGGACTAAAATTGGTCAAAACCAAAATGGTATTTTAGATTTAATTTGAACAAAATTTTGTTTGTCCGACTTTTTTTTTTGTCCAGGAGTATATTAAAAATGCTCGTTGCCGAGAAGTATAAGATTAAAAATAATGAATTGCAAATATGTTAACCTATGTAATTAATTATGATAAAATATCGATGATTTCATAAAGATATTGGATAACATTTATAGGTAATAAATATTCTTTGTTTTGATTGGAGAAACCTGGACACTAAGCTTCAATTATGAGTAAATTATGGTGGGAGAGCCTCAAACTCAGACAAGGATAGAGGATCAATCGCCGTTTCGAAAAGTGGCACAATTTGAAGAAAGGGTCTGCGGGATGGCAGGGCATGCGCATACGCACTCCAATGTCAAAATCGGCGGTATATTCAAAAACATTGATTTATTGAGTAAATATACATAAAACATTAATAAAAAGTGTGAAATGTGGTTAATACTGAAATTTATTAATAATTTAATGACTAAATATTGGTAATTTAGTGCTAATGGTGTATTAAAATCTATTTGGTAGAAGTCTATTTTATTCTTAGATTGGAATAGGTTAATGTGGAAAAATATATATAAATTTTAGGGAAATAAGAACTAAAAATGAAAATCTAAATAGAATTATTTCTTAAAAACTAAACTTTTATTGTGAAATTACATATTTAGCTAAAGAATGGTTGTAAAATGTAAAAGAAGTGTATAATTTTAGGAAATATATGAAAATAGCACGCTTAAACTTACCAACCAAATAAATTTTAGATTTATTTTGATCCTATTTAGTTGAAAGGTATTATAGTGTATAAGTTAATATTACTTATACTGAGAAAAGCGTAGTGTTTCCATAGGCCACTGTGCTTGGTCCATTTTATTCGATATCTACATACTTGTTTTTTAGGTATGAGGAAGCAGATAAGATTGTAGGTTTTAATTAACAATGAAAATTTAAGTTTCCACAATACTGGATACTTACTTATTTTGAAATAAAATACTTTTGTAAAGGAAGCTCAAAAATGCTCGGTATTGCAGAAAAAAAATCTTAATCCTAAACATCTTTTTTCCACAAATTTTCGATATTGACAAAAATAAGTGTACTTTCCTCTTAAGAAAAATTCATAATTTTTAAGATATTTCATATACCTACCACCGAAAACAATTAATATGGGATGGTTGAATTTTTTCGTAAAATTAATAATAGTTTGCCTTATGGTACGAACTTAAGTAGACACACTCTAATCTTGGTTTGTACCTCAACTGGGTCAGTTATTTAGTGTTTAGGCCTTTTTATTTTTCGCTTTAGTATAATTTTTATCACTATTAATACTTTTTAAACTGGTCATTTGTCTGTCTTACAGTTCAAGGAAATTTTGTAAATATGGAGTGACGCACACAGAAATCCTCTATTGGTTCATTGTGTTTTTACCTCCAGCAAGATATTCATTAAATATATTTTACGTATTTATGTAAAATATTAATGTATATAATATTTTGTTAAAAAAATAAATCTTACATAAAGTGTTAATTTGTTTTTATTCATAAAAAAAACAACGTAAATAATTTAAAAAATAATTTATTTAAAAAACCAATAAATTTACACAAATGTTGTTTCAATAATTTATATTTATAACACAGGTCACACGTAAAATTAAACCGAATAAAACACAAAACAAATAAACAGCCACAACAATCACAAAACATCAGCCATATTGAACATATTGAAAGTCAAGAGTTTTGACATTTATAACAGCCAATAGCAAGCCGAAAAAAGAACCTCTCATGCGCATGACGAGTAATCCCGCTGTGTTAAGTTAACCATCAAACCGGTTAAAGTTCGCAAGATATTTGGCTGATAGTATTGATTCAGACACAAAAATGTTACGTAAAAAGTGCGTACTGAAACAAAAAAATTATAAATAAATCCATACTTTTAACCAAGCACGTGCTTTTTAACAACTGTAAGCAAGAATAAAATAAAACTTTGACGAGCTCTTTCGGTCGCTGAACACAATCACAAGTCGCAGGTGTGTGCCATTTTTTAATTGGTGGGGGTAAATCAACTGTTTCTCTCCCCTTGTCCATTCTCTTTGGAGAGCCTAAGAGGGGATTTCGGGATTTACTACAGCGCGACAGATTAATATACCGGAGGATACCTTGTACCCGGTTAAGTACCTCCACCAAATATGAGCCCCGTATACAGGGCCGATCGTCAGAAACAAAAATATATTCATCATAAATTTTTGAGCGCGTCAGATTAAGGTAGGGTAAGTTAATTACATGCTAAACAGTGAATATTCCACTAATCTGACGATTTGGGAGTGACGTAAAGAAAGCGGTGGGCTACAAAGTTGTAAAAAACGTCATTTTAACATTCTTGAGCAATGGCTATTTATATATTTGAAGAAAATAGTTTGGGGAGGAGGAGATACCTGTAATAATGCTTAAATTTTCATAGATTTTCATGTTTTTTTCTTTTAATGAAAGTCATTACATATTTTTAAAAATTTGCATGAGAGTTTACTCAGATATTAAAATAATATAATATATATTTTTTCATTTTTAATTATTCAAAATGGCGGCTGTACGCTAAATTTTTTTAAGAAGGCTTGGACACGTCCCTCGCACTCAGCTCTCTAGTGATTTGAAAATCAAAAACTATTTTTTTGTGTTTAATAATGTCATAATTTGTGGGTGAACCTAAAAAAATTAAAAACGTAAATACATTCGAGGAATACAATGCTTGAAAAAAATAAAATTACTTTTTGGCTCAATTTTTCCATCTTTTGCTTTGAAAAAAATATTGGTTAAAAAACATTTTGGGATTTTGAGACTTCACATAGAAAGTACTGTTGTTAAAAATATGTGTGCAAAATTTTAGCAAGATCGGTCAATAACTTATTGAATTATCGTGCCCGCCAATTTCAAAATAAAGTTTAGATAAAAACGCGTTTAAAGTTTAAATAGGTACATAGGAATTTATTGATTATAGTAACTTCCCGACTCTGTAATATAGGAAATATTAAATATTATTATTTAAAATTTTAGGGACGTGTTCTAAAAGGACTATACTAACATATTATTAAAAAAAAATTGTCATTTTGCAGGTATCTTTCCCCTTAAGAATAACGAAATATACAGGGTGTCCGGGAAAATGTGGAAATCTCTCGCACACGTATGGAACAGATGAAAATAACACGACAAGTTCCTATAAAATTTTTCCGTTTAAGCCCCCTGCGGAGATATGATCCCCTAAAGGGGCAGCTAGAAATCGATTTTCGTGAATAACTTTTAAAGCGCTCTGTATAATTTGATAATATTTTAGTACGATGCATACTAGTAAAGACCTCTTAAAATAGTGCCCTTGAAACTTATGTCGCTTCTTTAGTTTGCCAGGGACGGACTAGTTTTTGCACATTATTGATAATATTTTTTACGCCCTGTATGGTGAAGACACAAAAAATATGTTTTTGGGTAGTTTAAACCTTTTGCTAAAAAAGGTACTCTTGTTTGACATCGATAAAATGAGCCGTTTTCGAGTAAAAATTATTTTAACAATAAGAGTTTATTTTTGTTTAATAATACAATATTTTATTTTCGATGTAATTTGTAATTTTGATTCAGTATTGAAGTCCTCTTGTAGCAGGTCAGGAATTTGTTGCTAATATGTTAATTGTTTTACTCGAAAACGGCTCATTTTATCGATGTCAAACAAGAGTACCTTTTTTTAGCAAAAGGTTTAAACTACCCAAAAACATATTTTTTGTGTCTTCACCATACAGGGCGTAAAAATATTATCAATAATGTGCAAAAACTAGTCCGTCCCTGGCAAACTAAAGAAGCGACATAAGTTTCAAGGGCACTATTTTAAGAGGTCTTTACTAGTATGCATCGTACTAAAATATTATCAAATTATACAGAGCGCTTTAAAGTTATTCACGAAAAATCGATTTCTAGCTGCCCCTTTGAGGATCATATCTCCGCAGGAGAGACTAAACGAGAAAAATTTTATAGGAACTTGTCGTGTTATTTCATCTGTTCCATACGTGTGCGAGAGATTTCACATTTTCCCGGACACCCTGCATATAACTAACTAGCTTGACTTTCCGCAGTAAAGAACTTCAATAATTCAAGTCAAAACCACTACAAACCTATTTATTATTATTTTTGTGAGTTATAGCCTCCTATATCTCCAAACCTAATAGTTTTTAAGATATTAATAGTAAAATGCTAGACTGTTCTTAAAATAGCGACGATTTTTTCTCATTTCACTATTAATAACTTAAAAAGTATTATGTTTAGAGACAGGACTTATTTAACGAAAAAAAAAAGAAGAAATACGTGTTAGGTTTAAATTTAAGACTTATGTTAGTGGTTTTCATTTGAATTATATCTATCAAAGGTTTAAAAAAAAAACTAAATTTGGTTTCCAAGTATATGATAATGTGACTGTACTCAACAGTTTTTAAAAACGCATTCTGCTACTAATTTGTTCTTTCAAGTCCTTTGGTTTTTACGTGTTTTAATGGGCTTAAAAAAGCTGATGTATGATTTATAGGAACCCTGTAAAATGGCGCCCAACGTAGGGCTTGGATTTGTAAGTTTCTAATTCTGACACCATAATATTTTTCATTGCTATTTGATAAAAATTATTTTATCAATTCCAGAGTGCACAACTGATTTAATTTCAATACCAATCCAAATTATTTGCATACAGTAATAAACTGTGTTAATTTTGCGGAGAAATATGCAATAAATTTTTGGCAACATAATTTTTGGTTTTTATTTTAGTATTTTAAGTAGTCAATAGGATTTGTAGTATCTTATGTTATTCTGGTTAAGTATTTTAAAAAAGCTGCTGCGAAATATAAAAATTTAAACATGTTAAGATAATTATATCAAAATGACGAAGGTAATATAAAAAAATTGGATGGCTTTAGAAGTTAGGTAGTAAAAACGTGTCTTGTATCGATAAAAAAAAACTAGAATAAATATCCGCCTTAGTTGGTGATGCTGCCAAGTAGAAAGATTCTAATCTTTCGTCTTGACAAGTTGATATATTCGTTTTTCTCTTGTTATAAAGTATACGTACTGTGTTGGCCAAATTAAACTTGCACACTTTTTAACTCATAATACCTAGGTAGGTAGGTTTTCTCTAGGTTTGCTAATTTTGGTCAAATAGGTTTAAACAGGACTGGACTTACGGTACTTTTTCCAAAATGTTGCAATTTTTTTATTTTGTCTTCAATTAGGCTAATACGTTTATTTTTAATGAATTTACTGTAAAGTTTAGTCAGCTTCTAACTCAGTAACCATGGTAAGCTCACATTTTTAATTTTAAAAGGACACTAAAAAAGTTATTTTTAAAATCTCGAGAAATGCATGCTTTATGTGGAGCTTTTATTTATCAAAAATAATTATAATTCCTAAATCTTTAACTTGTTAAGATATTTGCTTTTACTGAATCATTCCCTATAGTTTGTCTACAAGAAAAACTTATTAGCTCAATTGTAGCTAAATCAGATTTCTTTTGAGTGCAAATTTAATTTGGCCCACCCTGTATATACAGACTGTCCACGGATGGGGTTTACAAGAGAACAAATGGACCAAAAATTTCATTTTTCGAAAAAAGTTATTCTTCATAAAAATCATTGCTTTAAAAAAAATATGATTTAGAAGAAAATGCCAATTTTGTATACATGGTTCGCAAAAACTAAAATTAAAAAAAAAAAAAAGATTTTTGTCCAGGAGACACTTAGAAAGTTTATTTTTAGAATAGCATTTTAAATGACTTTATTAATGTTACAGGAAATCAAAATGTTTCATGAATCTAATTTTGGAGTAATTAAAAATTTTAAATTTTTATAATAATATGACCTAAAAACTCTTATTATTTGCTTGTCAATGCTGCTCCATAACTAGTTTTTTAGCTGTAAACCCTATATCATATACTAATTATTGATTTTTGTAGAACATGAAGAAGCTTATCTATAAAACCAATTAAAGAAAATTTTAACAAATAAATTATAAGCAATATAAAAGATGCCATATAACTTTTAGACAGATCGCTAGTTTTTGGATACTGTGATACAATTTCTGAATGTTTATCTTTACTATTAATTATGTTTTTAATATTATAAAAATAATTTTATAATAAATACAGTTTAGTAAAAGGATAACTGTATTATTTTCTTACTTACCTCTTTTTGAACTTCTTTAGTTTCTTTCTGCGTTTAAACATCAAAGAACCCGACATCCACGATTCTCTGGTACTTAGGCATAAAGCCTTCGTGGAGAGTTAAACAGATAAAAAAAAATTAAAAAGGCTACAAAAACCAACATATGAATTATGGAATTTAGAATGGCGTCCAACGTGGGGCATGTCTGCATATTTAGGTGTAATTCTAACACTGTAATAATTAATTGCTCAGTGACGTAACTCACGGTGTGATCTCAATAGGTACATACCCAGGAACGAAGCCACAAAAGTAGTATATCGCCTGTGACCTGGCAATACCTCCTATACTATCATCCTTGCCAATTTTTTATTTTATGGTATAAAAATACACCTCCCAGTTTTTTATTCCTAAAAATGTTCAAAATTACCATGGAATTGCCAGGTAACCGACGATACTTTACTACCGACAAAATTGAAAAGCAACAGAATTAAGAAACTTTATTTGTCATAATCTAAGAATGTATGACACGATTTTTTTAATTACAATAGTTTTCTTGCAGCCAGGAAGTAAATAAATGGTAGTTTAGTCAACGAGTTCGAAAACGTAAGAAATACAAATAAAGCTTCTAATAAACAGTTGAAAAACACCAGAACAAACCATAACCCTCTAATGCGACAGCTTTGCATGACCGTCGGTAACGTTTTTACCCAATGAAATTACACGTGTTTGTGATTTTTACTGCCTTCTAAAAACACTACTTAAATCTTTTTAATTCGGTGAAAAGGTTAATTTTGCCCCAAGGTTGTCGATTCCGAATACACCCCTTTATTATCGAGCATTTTCCCATCTAAAGGCAGCTTTGCCGCACGAACAACGTACGGCAGCGAGAAAAATAGGTCTAGTACCTTTTTTCTCGCGATCCTAACTGGTTTTTATGGGACCACCGCGGAAGTACACTCTTCAATTTAAAATAAAAGGATACTTTAGTTGTACGAAACTGGCGTTTTACAGGAACCAGTATAAAATATTCTACAGGGTGTTAGGAAAATTATGTTCGTAACCTTATGAGGTGATTCCTTCTATTATTCTAAGCAAAAAGTTCATAATAAGTTATGTCTCAAGATCAATCGTTTTGTGAGAATTGAGTCGTAAATAATTAAATTTTTCCAAACATTTGCCAACGTTGCAATACAACAGGGATACGAGCGCACGAGGACAGCAACCTATTTATCGAATTGGTATATTTTTTTACTTAATAACGCTTTCAGAACATTACATTTACTCATGACAAAAATGACAGGACTTAGCGATACGTGGTGATATACGCCACCAATATCCACGGTTATCGGTCCCTTATTTAAAACGATACAATGCACTAAAAAAAAAATCAACATTCGTAAATCACAATTGAAGTTACAGTTAAATGTTTTAGTAATCACAAAATTCCTAAGTCTCTGGGAGTCTTCTACAAATGTTCTTATAGCTTGTAGCCGTCGATCAGGAAAACGTTCTTTGTAAATGCGTAGGGCTTTTAGAATTGCAATGAGCCTCTCCATGAATAAAAAGTATATCGTGATACTCGCGTACCAAAAACATCTCTTTCGTATCAAAATGCACGCAGTGATAAAGTAATATACTAGGGTCATTTAAAAATCGATCACGAAACTTAAGGGGATGATTCTACTTGACAAAATAAGGGTAGTGGTTCATATACATTTTTTCAAAATGTCATTCGTTTTCGAGTTACAAGCAGTCAAAGTTCAATTTTTATTTTGGTTTTTCGCCATATTGCATTTATTTTTAACCAATCCAGTTGATATTTGGCACACAAATCAAAATTTGCAGATTCTAAAATTTTAAGACAAAAGTATTTTTTAAATACCGCCAGAGGGCACTTTACCTAAAACTTAAAATTTATTTACATCATAACTTTTATTTGACAGATATCGCAAAGCTGGGGCGCCATTTTATAGACAATCAAAACTTAAAATAAGGTACTCTTTAATAAAGTCGATAAACCTCACCGTTTAGGCACCAATGGACATCAAGTTTTCATCAATTTCAATCAAATTACCTACATACATACAGGGTGTCCAATAACTCAACCGACAAACTTAACCAGACGATTCTACAACAAAAAATAAGAAAAAACTTCGTACCCGTAGTTCAAAAACTAAGACGTTTAGGACATATGTTTTTATGAAGTTTTTTCTTATTTTCTGTTGTAGAATCGCCCTGTAAAGTTTGTCGGTTGAGTTACTAGACACCCTGTATGCATGCAGGTAATTTGATTGAAAGTGATGAAAATTTGATGTCTATTGCTGCATAAACGGTGAGGTTTATCGACTTTAATAAAGAGTACCTTATTTTTAAGTTTTTAATTGTCTACAAAATGGCGCCCCCAGCTTTGCGATATCTGTCAAAATAAAAGTTATGATGTAAATAAATTTTACGTTTTAGGTAAAGTGCCCTCTGACGGTATTTAAAAAGTACTTTTGTCCTAAAATTTTAGAATCTGCAAAGCTCATTTATGCCAAATATCAACTGGATTGGTTAAAAACTAAATGCAATATGGCGAAAACCCAAAACAAAATTGAACTCTACCTTGGTATGTCAAGTAGAATCACCCCTTAAGTTTCGTGATTGATTTTTAAATCACCTGTATACTAAAAAAAAATGTGATTTTAATTCGGGTAAACATTACTTGCATTAATGTATGCAAGAATCTATCAAACATTTTTCCCGACGATTTTACCAAGCCCAAGTATTATGTAAAGGTTAAGAAAATGTTTAACGCATTATTTTTTTAAATTTTATTATCACTTGTTTTCTTTTAGGTGATACAATGAGACACTACGGTCCTGCCAATGTTACTGACCAAAGAAATTGTTACTCATGCCCTCGCTACGGTGCTAACAACCCCGGAAACAGTGCATATGCAACTCCATTCGTGCTCCGGATCATCCGCTGGCTCCGGAGATGCTGCGAAATCAACTTAATTTCCGGATTACGACCGGGTTTCGGAATGTGTTCCAATTTAGTCCACACACGGTTGGTAGATTTTAGTTTTAAATCTTTAACTTTTATCTGAACGATTTTATTTACTCAAATTTTTGCACTAATGATGAGAAATTATTTAATCTATGACTTAAGAAATTATGGTTTGTATAGTAGTAGTAGTAGTAGTCTTTGTATTGAGCAATTTTTAGAAGATGAAAATTCATATTATTACAGTCAAACTTTCTTAAGCGCCACTAAAAATAGACGTTTTGATTTTAATGTATCTTTTAACCTATTAATTTTAATAAACTTGGTTTGTGTATTCAGGAAGAAACAAAAAAAATACTTAAGAATACGACAATTACGGCTAAAAACTACCTTAGTTCAAAAATTAATAGTTTTGGAGATACAGAGTGTATAAAGTTTAATAGGGTTTTAGTCAGTTAAATCGTCGTATTTTAGGAATCTGTTTTAGCATTTTTTCGAATTTTTAGTACACACCCTGTATATATTTTAAATTTCTAGTTCTAGTTTCTTATAGTCCCTGGGCCAGTAATAAAATTGACCTCATGATAAAAACAAATTTAAAAAAAATGAGTAAAATCAATTTTTCGCACTCTCTACAGGGCGTGCGGAAAGTAAAATAAAAACGATCTAAATTTTAAATGTCTGTAACATCTGTGCTATTTGGGATACTTAAATAAAATTTTGGTGGTAGATACGTGGTATGGGTAAATTAATAAGGGCATATAAAAATCTATACCGAGTGTTTCAAAAAATAGTTACCCCGAATTTTAAAAAATATATTTAAAATTTGATATTGACGTTACTATTACAAATGAAAAAAAATGTTTATAAAAATTGTGTATAGGTATCTATTGTTTATAAAAAAATATAAACCCCGAATAAGTTTACCACAATGAAATTCCAATTCGAAATAAAAATTAAAAAAGGCATGTAAAAGATTGTGGTAAACTTGTCCGACAAAAAAAGTGACGCGTTTTCCCAATCCGACACCCGGAAACATTTGACATTGACAGGTTGGTTTGAAGCGCCGCTTTTATACCGGGTGACAACCAAATTACTATCCTGCAATTTATTTCCTTCAGTGCAATTGCATATTTTTCAAAATTAGGGACGTTATATTGTATCACCGGATGCTAATTTTAGATATAATTGCATCTGTGTATTACTTCCGGTTTAACCGGAAGTGATATAAACTTTGATATTTAAATGGAACACCCCGTATATTTTTGGATCGGAATTCTACACGTCATTCCTAATATAAAACCTTAATATATCAACCATCCATAACCTAACATTTTTTGGTTTTGGACAAAATGGCGTTTGAAAATGTCAAACAACAGCACAATATGCAGTTTTATGGGAAAACAAATAAACATCACAAAAATTTAAAATGCTTAAAATAGTTATTTTAAAAGACTCTATCTTTAGAGACCATTATAATACTACTTCCTGTTTAACCAGAAGTACTGTAAAATTTGAACTTCTAAGTATGATAACCCTGGTAATTTTAATGGAATACCCTATATATTTTTAGTATTTAAATTCTTTAAGCTTTTCCTAATATAAAACCTATAACATACCCATAACCTATCTTTTTGGTTTTAGAGAAAACGGCGTCTAAAAGGTCCAAACGGCGACACAATATCCATAGCCCTGTTTATTGTGAGGTCGTTCGGACCTTCTCAAACTCCGTTTTCTCTAAAACTAAAGATTGGTTATGGGTATATTATAGGTTTTATATCAGGAATAGCAACGAATTTAAATCTAAAAATAAGTGTTCATTAAAATTACGGTTATCTACAGAAGTTCAAATTTCAGTACTCCGGTTAAATAGGAAGTAGTATTATAATGGTCTTTTAAAGAACGAATTTAAGCATTTTAAATTTTTCTGATGTTAATTTGTTTTCCATAAAACCGTATTGTGCTGTCGTTGGATATTTTCAAACGCCATTTTCTCCAAAACCAAAAATAGGTTATGGATAAAAAAAGGTTTTATATTAGAAATAACATGTAGAATTCAAATCCCAAAAATATACAGGATGTTCCATTTAAAATCATAATCAAGTTTATATCACTTCCGGTTAAACCGGAAGTAATATACAGATGCTATTATATTTAAAATTGGCATGCCATAATACAATATAACGTCCCAAGACTATACGGTTGCACTAAGAAAATAAATTGATGAATGTAACTTCGTTATTACCCGGTATATGGCGGTATGAATATTCGTGGTAGACTCATTAAAAGGAAACTTAACCAAAGAATACCAATCCATAGAACCCCACAAGTGAGATTTCAGCGTACCCTAAAAATTTTTAGTACCTACCCTGACCAACAGATGGCGAAAGTAGTACGATGTCGCTTTGCTAATACGATTACCATCAGAAATTGATAGCAGTCGCTGACGAGCAGTCGGCCCGATCAGTTAGAGTGAGTATATACGCAAAATTTAATAAAAATAAAATCCCCGACAAATGGTAGTATCCATAAGATTATTAAATTTATGATTTCAGAATAGGATATATCGATGGGTTTTTGACAAAACATCGTAAGCGACATTCGTCAGTTTTACGGGAAACGTTTTTTTTTTCATTGAGTTATTTTGAAAACAAAGTTGGTAATATTTTTGTACATACATTAGTGCACGCCTTTATTTCAGATGAAGATATGTTCTATATTGGTTCGGCGGTTCATTTAATTAATGGTAGTTATTTGGCTACACGCCAAAAAATAAATTAAAAGTACCAAAAAAAAATAAAGCAAGTAAATAGAGAACTAAAAATCGACGTTTTGGTGGCAAGTCTGCCACCGTTGTCAAGAAAATTGAATAAAAATAAAAAATGTAAAAATTAACTATTATTTAGGTTTAGAATTTTAAAATTTTTAGCTTTTTTAGGAGATTCTGAAAATTTTGACATTAAATGTTAAATATGTTTGTTTTGTAATTCAAATTAAGAAGAAATCTAAAATAAAAACATTCAGATCTCGGTTTTTCTTTAAAAATAACACGATGGGAAGAAAAAACGTTTCCTGTAAAATTGGCGAATGTCGCTTACGATGTTTTGTAAAAACGCATCGATATATCCTATTCTGAAATCATAAATTTAATAATCTTATGGATACTGGGTCCATTTATCGGGGATTTTATTTTTATTAAATTTTGCGTATATCCTCACTCTAACTGATCGGGCCGACTGCTCGTCAGCGACTGCTATCAATTTCTGATGGTAATCGTATTAGCAAAGCGACATCGTACTACTTTCGCCATCTGTTGGTCAGGGTAGGTACTTAAAATTTTTAGGGTACGCTGAAATCTCACTTATGGGTTCTATGAATTGGTATTCTTTGACTTAACTAAAAAGGTTTTAAAAGTGTTCTTATCATGAAGTCCATTTCATTACTTGCCCAGAGACTATTACGATTATCATATACAATAGTTTTTGATGTCGAAGTATAAAAATAGAAATAAAAATAACAGGAACAATAATTTATCATTTTGACACACATACACACTAGTCCAATATGGAAAAATAACAACATTTCATTCATTTATTACTTATTATGTATTTATCAATAATGGCGTTGATAAGCGCTTACGACCATATTTTCTCAATAAATTATTCAGTATTTTAATTTAGTTTCATAAGTGTTTTGTTTTTTATCGCAGTTAGTAATAAAATTTAACCGAAAGAAGAGTTTTTCTACCGTTTTAACAAAATATTTTTAAGTAAATAATAATTGTTTGCTTTAATTTAAAGTATCTACTTGAATTAGCTTACAAGGTAAGAGTATTGATAAGACCTATGAGATAACGTTTCACTGGCAGTGTGATAGGTTATAATTAATGTACATTCTATAAATGGAACTTTTTGAACAAATTACATAATTTTTGTATTTCTACATGGTTTTCATTAAATTTTTCATACCTACGTTTAATTATAACCAAGAAGAAGAGAAAAAACGTCCTGTATAAAGGTTCATCTATTATCCTTTGAGCATAAAAAAACTAAACAAATAAACATTAAAAATTCAAGAAAATGCAGAGGATGGGACACCCTGTATATTATATCACAATTAAAGGGGTATTTTTAAAAGGTTTCTTTCTCTCTCTCTATTTTTTTCTTGGTTTTGGTCCCTTCAGGTCCAATCCACCACTCTCCCCCTTCCGGACTATGCTTTTCATTGCTTCGTCGGCGGAAAATCTGGATAATCGAGCTCGTAGCTCCCAGAAATTCCAAAAAGAAAACAAAATAATTCAACAATCGATGCAATGCATAAATTGTCGGCTGTCAAACCAAGATCTGCTACTGGTGTTACGTATAACCTTCACTTTCACTACTGACAGTTCCCATGGCACGCCCATCTATTTCCCGCCATTTGAGAAATACCTCGTGTTCACCACCAAACAGGATACCATCAGCTTATAGGAATCTTCGCTCACAGCGCTTAACTCCAGAAGAAAGATGCCGTCAATTTAGCGTGAATCTTTCCCTTGATCCCCGAAGGTAAAAAACGTTCGTACGAAACCTCTAGCCACCACTCCGTGAAGAACTTTGTAGTCCTCTACGCACGTCCGCACTGTCCGGAGGTCAAACAAAGAGTGCGTTAAAAGCTTTACAAAAATTCTACAATTGAGGGAGGTGATCTGCAAACCGCAGTTTTTGTATAAGAAATTATTTTAAGAAAACAGCTTTTTGTTGCGCACTTGAATAAAATCTCAAACATTGGTATATATAATGAATAAATTTAAAATAATTTATATTATTTATAATTTAATAATCTTCTTATATATAAATTCTCGTGTCACAAATGTTCGTTCCCGTACTCCTCCGAAACGGCTTGACCGATTCTCATGAAATTTTGTGAGCATATTGAGTAGGTCTGAGAATCGGCTAACATCTATTTTTCATACCCCTTAGTGATAAGGGTTGTCCACCCTTAACATCTTAAAAATTATTTATATGACAAAACAACGTTTGCCGGGTCAGCTAGTAATATATAATAATTTATATTAATATTTCATACATAACTTGGTTTGTTGATTATGTCAAAAACTGCGGTTTGCACATCACCTCCTCAAATGATATATTTACCTTTATTAGTTTTCGAATATAACCACTTAAGTCTGAATATAATTTCCATTACATCTACAGTCTCACCTTAGTGCTGTAGGTAGGTATAACAACGAAAATTATATCTATAATTTTTCACATTTTGAGTGGTCATATTTTGATAGCTATTCAAGATAAATATATCAAAAGTGGTACATTTTTGTAAAGATTTTTCAAAAACCTTTTTAGTGGTGATATAAAATATAGGGTGTTTCATTTTAAAAAAGTTAACCTCTTTAGTTTTCTTCAGTTTTTGATGTTTATTTTTTTCTCTTTTTGTGCTCAGAAGATAATATATGAAAAATATGAAACTTTTATAAAGGTGGTTTTTTCTATTCTTATGGGTTATAATTAAAAGGGGGTGGCAAAATAAAAATTAATACTCTGTACAGTCAGGTTAAAAAACGAAAAGAAAAAGGTTTCTTTGTTAGATAATATTCTAAAAGAAAATAATGTAAAACCTGTAATGGTTTTTCTTTCAAAAGTTGTATTTTAACGATCTAAATGCGTGGCTAAAAAATATGAAAGTATATTAGAGAGTGCGAGGAGGTTTTGACTTAAGGCCGATTTACACTATGCTAGTAACTTGCGCCAGTCTTACTGGCATGCCAATTTTGCTGGCCAAGTTCTGTACCTAATTTTACACAATATCACTTAGTTGTGAATTTGTACTGTGTTGTTTTTAAAACTGAATTTAAGAAAAATTAAACTATTCAAAAAAAAAAAAGAACAATAAGAACGATAATTACGTCATTAAAGGATAAATTGTATATGTTTGATGAAGCATTGAAAAAAAACGTCTTTTAGTGATAAAACGGATGAGTAAGAGATTAATAACAGAAGGGAAAAAACTAACAAATAATTACAAACTATGGAGGGTAGAAGGAAGAAGTACCATCTGAATGTATTAAAAGTGTCCATCGGAGTGGAGCAACTTAGGGTGGCGCCACAGTAGCAAGTAAAAAGGTTTTAACCAATGGGCATAAAGTTTATAGGGGTTAATAGGGCTGAACAGGGTCAGCTCGCCATACCCCGGGACTAGGACCGAAGCGGTCCGATTCTTTCTAGATAGATTTTGGCGTGTTCCCAACAAAAGACCACATATAAGATACAAAATAAACAAGGACAGATAGTTAAAAAATAAAAAGGAAAGAAATACTAAAATCTTTTAACTGGCTACTGTGGCGCCACCTTAATTTGCTTCATTCCGATGGAACTTTTTCAACTTGTCCGCCATAAAAGACGACACTCCTCCCCTCTACCCTGCATATTACAAACTAAACAGACAACACTTACAAGCAAACTAAATAATTCAAGACAGCCGTTCTAAATATGGTATTGACTGGCAGCAACCTGTTTAGACGCTGCCTGAAATACTGGCACGGGTGTTGCGGGGTACGAAGTTGAAAACGACTGGCATGAAAAATAGGCGAGCCCTCTGATCTCGCCAGAGCAATTGGCCAAGGCTGGACTGGCACAGAATAGTGCTTATACCATAACAGCGCTGGCGTGCCAGTGAGACTGGAGCCAGTTACTGGCATCGTGTAAATCCACCTTTATTTAAAAAAATGTAAAATAAATAATAGTTTAAAAAACACGCTTTTATATGCAACCGAACTAAAAATTAGAAAATAATTTTTCATTACAAAGAGTTTGTATTACAGTAATAAAAGGTCAAAAAATGAATCATAATAATATACCTCAAAATAGAATTATAATAAAATTTAAGATAATAACAGAATAATTCACTTCAGAGTAAAAAGCGTGGGGTGCATTTTACTATTTTTTCATAACTTTTCCCTCATAGATATTTACAAATGAAATAATTATAACACTTAATATATTAAGCACCCCACGCTTCTGAAGTGAATTATTCTGTTATTATCTTAAATTTTATTATAATTCTATTTTGAGGTATATAATTATGATTCATTGTTTGACCTTTTATTACTGTAATACAAACTCTTTGTAATGAAAAATAATTTTCTAATTTTTAGTTCGGTTGCATATAAAGCGTGTTTTTAGTTTTTAAACTATTATTTATTTTCATTTTTAGTTCGATATATCAATTAGTTTTCTGCGGACATGTGATATTGAAATGTTTCACGAACTATTTCGTAATCTAATAATTTGATTTAAAGCTTCACTGTTGCATGGGGTTTCAGAACGCAACTACTCCGAACAAGTTTCTGTCAGCCTTATGCTGAGAGTACGTCCAAAACTGCACGCAACGCGCAGATCGCGCACTAGCTCTTTCTCTGTTACTCTCTTACAGAAAATCTATAAAAGAATTTATTTATCCTGGCGATCCTAATCAGGATAACGGGATACTGTTTGCAGATTATTGCATTATGGGTCCTTGATATGTGTGCAAAGTTTCAAAAAATCGAATCGCTGGAAGTTGGTGAAAATTAAGCTTAAAGATTCCGTTACATACATACATACAACCCAAGCTAATAAAAGCGTGTTAAAATATTTTTAAATCCCTCTAGCGTCCAAATTTTGTATATAGACCAGTTACATTAAATAATTAATAATAATAATTTATTTTTTAAAAAGAAACTTCTGGTGGTCTTCCATTCTACACACCTTTTCTGGAGACCCTGAATTTAAGGAACATACTTAAAAGTACCTATTTGTTGTTTTTGTTACATAATTGCTTAGAAGAAATTATAACACCTAACTTTTAAAAGAAAAATTTTATCAAGAGGGTGATCATATTTTTAGTTATAATCCGCCCTGTATATTACCACTCGGAGTAAAATTTTATATTTATCAGTTTTGGACCATGCGACCAGTTTTCCTAAAAGGACGTTTAAAAATTCTAAAATTGTGGTCCATTTTGTAACACCTATCCTGGGACACACTGTATGTAAAGTTTGCAAAACTTTAATTGAAATTTTCAATTTAAAACATAATTTTTTCTATTAAAGCTTTAATTTGAACAAGTAATGCATATTTCCGCAACAGTAAAAATGAATTAAAATGTGCGGTTAGCAGCGGCACTTTTTAATTTAAAAATTTAAATTAATGGGATAATTTGTATTTGCAGAAGCGCTTCTTATTAAGTTTTTCTGTGTTGACTGCACATAAGGTAAATGTAAATAACTCGTTAACATCACGCATAGGTGATGTCTGGAGACTTGAATGAAACACCTTTTTTATTTCTACTACAATTTTATATTTACATTCAATAATTTCTAAAAATTTAAATAAAAAAAGTAAACTTTGATTTTCTAGAAATCATATAAAATGTAATTAAAAATGGGTGGCAAATTATAAATAAAAACCCTGTACCAGTTAAGCTCAACTGAACCATAACTTATTTATGTGTTACCCATCTATTATTGATCTGTAATACCTTAGAAACGGAATATGTTATGGTAGCAATAATACCTGCTATCACACCTAGGGCATTATAAGCGGGCATTATGATAATGCCCGCTTATAATGCCCTAATGCGCTAATATGGAAATTTTATTGCTTATCCAATTTTATTTCTCTCACAATAAAGATCAAGTTTATACAAAAATAATTTTTCTTTAAACAATACTAAAAATTAAACTTTATTTCCAAAATAAAAATTACAATTTTGAAATGTCCCGGAAAATGTAGCTGATCCCACTATAGAATGGTCGGTGTTTTTTGTGATGGTAGCAGCGGTGGTAA